>LR543247.1:132822-156689 GCA_900536305.3 Caenorhabditis sp. 40 LS-2015 | reverse complement strand
TCTCCCCCCCCCCCCCCCCCTCGCACAGGGAGATTGAGGAGTAATGTGTGTGTGGGGAGGAGGTCGACCTCTCCCTTCTCTCTCCCTCTCTTCCCGCACGGGGATGAGTTTTCTCTGCTCTGCGCTCTCTCTATTCCCTACACTCTCTCTCTCTCTCTCTCTCTCACTTTTTTGTATATAGTTTGATCGGACCACCATCACCCATCACCCATCACCCCCACCATTGGCGGGTGGGCGGAGTCTAGGCAATCGCGCGCGCTCGCTCTTCCCGCGCGGGACACCCTCCACCACTACCACACGTCATTCTTTTTCTTTGCTGGTGGGGGGAGGGGGGTCCTACAGGGGTCTTGTACAGACTCGGTCCACCACTACTGTACGTTTTTAGCCTAGTAGTAGCCAATACAGTATGCTCGTGTGATGGCGCGCGGCGCCAAGGTCTTTGAGGGATTCTGTCCCGTTTCTCTGCGTCTCTCGTTTTCCTGTACTCTCTCGCTTCCTTTTTCGTTTCTTGCTATCTTTCGCGGTCACTTCGCATCTTTGATTTTCGCACCTGTTCTAACGTCTTCTAAGTTTTTTTTTTCAAAAAAATTTCATTTTTTCAGAGCACGTTGCTTTCGACACACCCAACTACCGCCGTTCTCTCCACTTAACCCATCTCAGTTAACTACTATCTCTTCTTCGTTTAATCTCTCGACAAGATTCAAGGTGAGCAAATTTTTGAAAAAAATGTTTTTTGATCTACATATTCTATCTACTTTTGTATCGTTGTCTATCATTTCTCTCTTTCTCTCTGTCTCTCTCTCTCGACGATTCGCATGATTTTTCCTTCTTCTTTTTGTTCAAATTTCAAGAGATTCTCACGTCATCTGGTCTCATGGATTCTGGGGCTACACAGAAGGTGTGAAAGTTTTGGGTGCTAAAACCGTCTGTTCACACTAGACGTCTAGTTTGTGTGAATCCTTTCTCACGTCTTCTGAACCTCTGAGCCACAGAACAATTTTTGACATTCCCCCAATTGTCTCCAGAATCTAGATAAGAGATGACGTGAAGATTCTGAATCCATCTATCTCTTCTTCTTCTCCCTATTGCATGATGTTGTTGGTGGTTTTAGTGCTTCTAGGGTTTTGTAATCTATCACTAGTCGAAATTTCCAAAAGTTGTAAGCTTCTATCACATAGTACTACGGGCCCTATCCCCCTCCTTTCTATTTTCTCCAGGTGGTGAGAGCGCGCAACCTTTATCATAGCCCTGCAAGGCTTTCGAGCTTTAGCTGTGCGGTGGCGCAGTGGGGAAGGCGCGCGCCCGTCGTTCTGACGGTCGCGGGTTCGAGTCCCACTCGCCGCGAAACCTTTTTTCAATGCGCTCTCACCACCGCCAAACTCATCTAATATCGCTTCTCACTGTTGTCTTGTGCCCTGTTTGCAGGCATTTGTAATTGGTTTGGTCCATTGAAAAATGCCGCCGACTACGACTGCCCAGAACTCCACACAACAGGCGTACGCGAGAAGCGATAAGGCGGGCCTACTGAACTATCCGCAACAACAATACCACCACCACCAACATCGTGCGCCACACCATCAGTACAACTCATCCTCTTCTCATCATCATCCTCCCACTTCGTCTTCTAACAATCATCACAATCAATCCTCCTCCTCCTCATCCGCCTACCAACACAACCATCATCAGCATCAGAATCATCGTTCCTCATCGGGCGCGAACCATCACAATAACCATTCTAATAATTCAAGAATGAACTCGTCATCGGTCGCCGCGCCACAACAGCAACAACAACAGCAACAGCCGCAGGGGGTTCCCCAGCAGGGAGGACCACAAGGTGGACCGCCACCGCACCATCAACAACAACAACAACAACGCCCGTACTATGGAGGGGTGAGTAAAGGGCGGGAAATTTGAAAGTTTCAAAACAGAGGCTGGATCTCCAGAATCCCTAGTCCACCTCATCATCAACCATTCATCTCCTCTTTTTCAGCGTGCCCCGAACCATATAAGAGGAGGAAACGGTCCGTTCGGCAACAACAACGGCTACGGTCGTTACACGGCGCCACGTGACGGTCAACAACACCACGACTCGGCACCACTGAGCTCGGTGAGTTCGCGACGTGGCCCACCAAACTCCTCCTCCTCCTCATCTCACCCGCCCGCCACGCATCACAACCACCCACCATCGGCCACCTCCTCATCCTCCCACCACCAGAGCCATCGCCAGTCGAATTTCTCCGGCACGCCCAGTTCTGTACGGCCAAGACCCATCTTTAGCTAATAGCGATATACTGCTACCCCAGACCCTCGCGACAGCTCAGTGAGACTAACCCTTGCCCTCGTTTCAGACCAACCTCTACATCCGTGGACTCGCGCCGAACACCAACGATGACACGCTTCGCGAGATGTGCTCCAAGTACGGCAACATTGCGTCGACCAAGGCCATCATGGACAAGGCCACCAACAACTGCAAGGGATACGGTTTTGTCGATTTCGAGTCGCCACAAGCGGCCGCCGCCGCCGTCGACGGACTCAACACGGAGGGTGTGCAGGCGCAGATGGCCAAGCTGCAACAGCAGGAGCAGGACCCGACCAACTTGTACATTGCCAACCTTCCGCTCGACTTCACCGAGCAGATGCTCGAGACGGAGCTGAACAAGTACGGCATGGTGATCTCGACGCGCATTCTGCGCACGCCGGACAGCAGCTCGCGCGGCGTCGGCTTCGCTCGCATGGACTCGAAAGAGAAGTGCGAGGTGATCATCTCGGCGCTCAACGGCGGACGCTTCGAGAACATGACCAAGGAGGGACCGGCGCTGCTGATCAAGCAGGCGGACACTGGCAGAAAGAGCAAGGTTGGTAACGCGTCCTCCTCCTTCCCTCGTCCCAACTTTAACACCGCCGGCCCGTCGGGCTTTGCGTACGCCCGCATTCCGCAGGTAGGACGGTGCCCAGGCCCCCCGCGAAGACGAAGCCTGATCTTTGAGGAGCTGTATCTTGAGAACCGGTTGCGTTAGAAACATGAGAATAGTATCAATCGAAAGCTCTTAAAATTTGACACATTTTAATAATGATTAACTTTTTGATACCTAAAACCGTCACGGAGATACAAGGGCTTAAAGTTTAGAAATAGACTCTTACTTTCTAATGACTGTATCTTAACAACCAGTTGCGCTAGAAAAACAAAAACTATACCATTCGGAAGCGCTTCTAACAACCATCATAACTTTGTTTATACTAACACTAGATTAATTTAACGTATATCAACTTGTAGCTCTTGAAATTTCACACAAATTACTAGTTAACAACTTTTTGACATCTACTCTAATTTTGAAGGAATAACGCTTGGAAGATTAGGTTTGGCCCTCAATTTTGAAGCGCTATATCTTGAGAACCATTATAGCTATGAAAAAGTTGTCAACTAAAAAAATGTGTGAAATTTCAAGTTCTACAATATTGTAGTTGAGTGTTTTTTGTCAAATATGTCGAGTCTCCAACTTATCGCCTCCCTTTTTGCAGCACTCGATGAACAACCCGGACATGCTGCAGCGCATGCAGTACCCACAGGTCTACCAATCGTACTACGGCTACCCGCACGCCATCTACCAACACCAGTACGACGTCAACTCGTTGGCCTCGCAAATGGGCGGCATGCACGTTGGCGGCGGAAATCCACAGGCGAACGGTGGCAACGACATGTACGGAGCTCACATGTACGGAGGACAGAACGCCGGCGGACAGGGCGGACAGGCTGGCGGACAGGGAGGACAGGGCGGCGGACAGCAGTTCTACAATCCCAACAAGGGACGCAACAACAAAGTGAGTGGCGTTCCTTTTTTGCATTCTGATAAATCTCAAATCTCAGTGGAGTTGTGAGGTTCGAGATTCTAGACTTTTCCAAATTTCGAAATCCTGAGATTTTTGGAACTTTGGATCCTGAGATTTGAAATTTTAAGAATCGGAGATTTCGAGATTCTGAGGTTTCTGATACTCTAGGATTTTGAGGATCTGAGATTTTTGAGATTCAGATATTTTGAGATTTTGAGAGATTCTGAGATTCTGAGATTCTCAAATTCAGAGGTTCTGAGATTCTGAGTTTTTAAGTTTCTGAAATTTTCGAGATTCAGAGGTTTTGAGATTGTGAGATTCTGAAATATCTGAGAATCTGAGATTCTGAGATTCTGAGATTCTGAAATCCACGAATTCTTGGATTCCAAGATTTCCAAGATTCTCAGAATTCTTCAAAATTCAAAAGTCCTACTTTTCGGTCATTCTAGAAGTTTCTGAAAATCTCAAAATTCCCTTTGTAGCCGAATTGAATCAAGGGAATTTCTGGAAATTTGAATTTTTGAAAAAAAACTTTCCAAAAAAAATTTGAGATTCAGAAGCCCATTTCCTTCTCTATCTTTCAAAACCACATCAGAATCCTAAAATTTAGTATTTCCAGCAACAAGTTCCACAATAAGCGACTCCCCCATGGCTCCAACACATGGCTCCAACATCCACACCGTCATCTCTTCAAAGAAAAAATCCGGCATCTCTTCTTTTTCTCTCCGTCTCCTCTTTTCCCCATTCTCTCTGTCTCTCTCTCCCCCTCTGGCCCCGCCCCCCCTTTTTTTGAAAAATTTGAAAATCCGCGCCGCAATCAATACCCATGTTCATATTGTTAGCCGCCCTCCTCCTCCCCCCAAGTCCCGCCCCCATAACATGTTGCTAGGCGAACAATGTTGACCAAAAAAAAAAAGAAAAATGTGCAAGTGCGCTCCATTGAACTAGGTTCGAATAGAGCGCACTTGCACCCTCCCGGGGAGGGGCCCGCCCCCAATTTAATCGTTTCATGAGAAAACCTCGCCCGCCCCCCTAAGCAGCTAACTATATGAATCGATATCTTTGCACAAATGCGCTCTGTTGAAAATTTTTGAAATTGTCAATAGAGCACATTTGCGAATCCCCCTCTTTTCCCCCCCCCCACTGACTGGTTTCAAGTGCTCATTTTCATTTCAAAATTTTTTCCTTCTTCTTCATTTTTTTTTGTCCCTTCTTCAAAATTTTTGACCTCTCTTTTTCTACTTTCCAAACGAACACCTCCCCCGCCCCCTTTTTGTACATAGACCCTTTCCCCAATTGGCTATAGGAATCAATTCGGAATGCAAAGTGCGCTCTATTGATAAACTTTGATGAACTTTTTTTCTTTTTTTCCACTTGTTGCTCAATAGAGCGCGTTTTGCATTCTCAATAAGCCCCGCCCCCCCGTCCCCCCATTCACAAATTGTTGATTGACCCTTGTTGTTGTTGTTTTTGTTGTTGTTGTCGTCGTAGTCGTCGTCGTCCTCCTCCTCCGCACTACAAACTACAAACTACAAACTACACGTTATTCTAAAATTTCAAAAATACTCTCCCCAACCCTTCCTCCCCCGGTGACCCAATCCGTCATCGTCGAGTAGAAACAAAAATCTAAATATATTTTGAAAAAAAAAATTTCAAAATTTCAAATCCTAAGTTTTCTTCTGAAATTTTACCTAACCATTTCAATGGCAATCACATCACACACACACAGAGACACGCCCCCTAATTTTTGGCCCCGCCCCCTCATTTTTTTGTTCGTTTTTTGATGTCTTTTCTCCCCCTCTTCTATTCCCTTACTATCTCGCTGAAAATTTTCTGAAACATTTTTTTTTTGAATTATTTATATTCCTCAAGATTTCATTTTTTCACAAAAAATCCCCAAATTCTGATGAGCAAGAATGATGTAAATAAATGATTCCAGAGCAAAAAATGAATTGTTCTTTTTTGATTCTTTTTGTTTTTGAGATTCTGAAGTTTGACGTCTTCTGAATTCAGAATCTCAAAAATTTCAAAAAATTGTGACGTGTTTCAAGATTCTGAATTCCAAAGTCGTTTGAATTCGAAATTGTTGAAGTAGAAGACGTCAAAGTTTAGAATCTCAAAAGAAAAAATCAAAAAAAAATTTTCTAAAATTTTTTTTTTGAGAACTCCAAATATTTCGAAAAAATCGGAAAATCAGATTTCGGACGACGTTCGAAGCCACTAGAAAGCAAAACGAAGAACTGAGAAAATGTAATAATACATTTGGGCTGCCTGTGACGCGTTTTTAGATTGCTCAGTTTTTGGGAATTCATGTAGACAGGCTGCTAGATACAGTACCCTCCAATAAGATACACAGTTTGACCATTTTCAGTGAAAAATGACCAATTTGGAGCAGTTGAGGAAGTATGTTCCGATCATCCGATTTTTATGAAACTTGGTGAGTAGATCAAACAACTTTAGATCTTTATTTTTGTAGTTGACAGCTTTTTTTGAATATTGCTGTGAAAGGAGTTACGTCGCGTATGGTCACGGTCCATTTCAGCTCAAATTTCGAACTTTTTTTTTGATCAATGATCTTGAACGCGACGTAACTCCTTTCACAGCAATTTTTGTGAAAAGTTTTCAACGACAAAAATGAAGATCTAGAATTGCGTAATATATCCGCCAATTTTCAAAAAAATCGAAGGATTGGAACATACTTTTTCAACGGCTCAAAGGTGGCCATTTTTCACTGAAAATGGTCAATTTGTATATTCTATTATCTCATCGCAATGTTCCTTACAGTAATAATCCGTTTTCGAATGACTGTCATATGTAGATTACTGTAATCTTCTCAAGACCCTCATTTTCGACACATTATGACAAGTGGTGGGGGACCACCGATATGATGGATGCGTCCTCTCCAACCAACCAACCAAACACACTCACTTTTAATAAGAGATCAAAAGAGGTCCTCCTCGGGGGAGAGGAGGAGAGAAAGAGAGTATGTGAATCGGAGAGACGCAGAGTACACGATGTCAACGAAATGTGCAATGGAACGGTGACGAAGGGGGACCCCCTCTCTCTTACCGCCAAAGAGAAGAGACCAAGTGGTGTACTCTCTCTGGAGATTAGTAGGACGGTGTTCACGTGAACATGTCATGAACTTTCCAAGTCTATCATGTCAGAATCCGAATAATAAAATAGGCGGGGTTCTAGAAGTTTCTAGAAGGTTCTAGAAGATTCTAGGAGCTTCTGAAAGCTTTTGGTAGATTCTAGAAGTTTCGAAAACTCTTGGACATCCGGATTGATGGGGGATACAACAGGCGCCGTTATTGACTCGACTCTGATGGGCTTTGAAGAATCTACAAGAATTTCAGAATCTTTGACGTCTTCTGAATGTCTGAGTTCCAGAATCCCAGAATTGGAAATTCAATATTTGTGAAAAACGACATTCTGAATTCAGAATATCGAGAAGTTTTCGAAGTTCAATGGTTTTGAATTTAGAAGACGTCGAAATTCAGATGCCAATATCTCCAAAAATCAAACTTTTTTCGACACGATTTGTTGAGATTCCGAAGCCCAAATCTGACGTCTTCTGAATCCCGAACTCGTTGGTTTTCGATACTTTCGAATGTCTTAATTTGCAAATTTGGCGCTTTTTCTGAAAATCTTCGTATTTCCCTTCATTCTTTTTCAAATTTCATGAGGGTCAAATTTCTGGAATCAGCATTTTAAGATCTTTAAAATGAGTGTACTTTTGACTTCTGGATATCGGGAAAAATTTTTTGATTTGTGATATTTTTCACTGAAATTCATATTGATCCAAATTTTATGAAAGTTAGTGTTTTTGAAATCAGCATTTCAGGAGTTTTTGAATTAGTAAACTCATGAAAAGCGCGTTTTTTTAAACTGGACAAAAATCACGCGCCAAAGCCAAACCAACCAATGTTACAGTACTGTCCAATTAGATGTACAATTTGACATTTTTATTGTAAAATGATCAACTTTAAGCAGTTCAAAAAGTATGTTTCAATAATCCGATTTTTCTGAAATTTGGTGAGTGTATTGAACTATTCTAGATCTTCATTTTTGTAGTTGACAACTTTTTACAAAAATTGCTATGAAGTGAGTTACGTCGCGTAAAATCACGCGATGTCAAAACTTGGTCAGTGCAAACAATGGAACTTTTTCGGACCAATGATAACTGACTTGGTTGCGATTTTTGTAAAAAGTTGTCAACTACAAAAATAAAGATCCAAAATTGCTTAATACATCCACCAAGTTTTATAGAAATCGAGTGATTGGAACATACTTTTTCAACTGCTCAAAGTTGACCGTTGTGCACTGAAAATGGTCAAGCTGTATATTTTACTCAACGATACTGCTATTGACTATCTGCCTCTCTATGTTCATCCAACTTTTCAAACTTTCTCGCCACACAAAAATTTGAAAAACAAAATTCAAATCTCCGCTAGATTAGTATCTTTTTCTTTGGCTACACCCAAAACTCTACCATCTCATTACCTAATCTAATCTCCTTCCTCATTAATCTCCCACCTAACAAAAGGGGGGACGATGTCTCTTTTTATTACTCCTTCTTATCCAAAATCTTCAGCCTTTCTTTGCCACCCATGAGAACAAGAACACCCACCCATCACCCACCATCTCCGATTCACGTGAATAGGCTAAACGGTGTTCTGTTCTGTTGGTGTGTAATATAGGGGGCGAAAATACACATTATACAGAAGAGGGGGGACTGTTTGAAAAGGGGGACTGAACGCTACAAAAGAAAGATGTATTCTTTCAAAAAAGTTTTGGCGGGAAAAAAATTTTTTCTTCAAAAATTGAAATTTGAAAATCGAAGAACTGATGGAGATAGGACCTCCGGCCACTCCGCCCTAGGTTGGCAGATATGAAGCAAAAATGGGCCAGATAATACTCAAGACCATCATGAGTATATTCATTCGGAAGCTCTTGAAATGTTGTTTCCAAAAACGTAACAATCTTAAAATTTGAAGCAAAATGAACGGAGATATGAAGATTTTAAACCAAAAGTTGAAATTTTAAACTTTCGAGGTTTGGTAGTAGTCATGTTTATATTCATATTGAAGCTCTTGAAATACTGATTTTAAAGAGACAACTTTCTCAAAATTTGAAGCAAAATGAGCAGAGTTACGGTGATTTGAAAACAACAAGCTCACTCGTTCGAGACAGTCTGAAGCATCTGAGAATAGAAAAAATTAAAATTAAAAACTCAAATTCTTGTATCTTCAAAATCTCGATGATATTTGCAGTTTGGAAATCAGAACGTTCAATTTTTGATAGATCTTAATTTATTGAATTCAGAAGACGTCAACAAAGATATAAAATTTGGCCGTTATCAGTGCAAAATTGTTAACTTTTAGCAGTTGGAAATGCATGTTCCAATTACCCGATTTTTATAAAACTTGGTGAGTGTATTAAGCAACTCTAGATCTCCATTTTTGTAGTTGAAAACTTTTTACGAAAAATGCTATGAAGTGAATTACGTCGCATATAGTCACGCCACATAAAAACTTGGTAAACTTCAGTGCAAATTTCGAACTTTTTTGGACCAATGATTTGAAGCTTGATACATTCACCAAGTTTTATAGAAATTGGATAATTGGAACATACTTTTTCAACTGCTCAAAGATGATCTTTTTGCACTGAACATTGCCAAATTGCATATCTAATTGGACTGTTTCGGAAACTGTCTGTACTTTTATCTACTCGGAAATCCAACTCAAAAAACTCATAAATGTTACCCCCAGCCAGTTCTTATTCTGTCTGTCTATCTGTTTATCCGGATGCCCACAATCCCATTGTGGAAGCCGCCTATCGAGTTCAGAAATCGCGTCCCACAGTCATACACCCAGTACTTACCTTCTTATTCAATGAGTTATGGCGAGAGAGGAACAGAGAGCACGCGGAATCGAGAGACGCAGAGAATGGGGGCAAGGATTTGTCGTTGAAATATGCAGTCGGTAGGAGGAGGAGGAGGTCTGAGCAAGCTACATACAAAAAATGTGATCACGGGGGGGGGGACTGTAGGTTGGTCCAAAAGGGGGGGGGGGGCAAACACCCCCCGTCTGTTTCCCACATGACGTCATTGCTCTTTATCTCTCTGCGAAGACGTCATAAATCTACAGTACTCTCCTACCCCTCGGGGGTCCCAACCACACATGTCAAACAGACACCCCCCTCACTCGCAAGGTGTACTAATCCGTGAGGAGGGGGGATTGGAAAAGGTGTCATTTTTGAGATAGGGAAATTGAGGTGGTAATGGACGGGTAATTAGTGGGGTGAGAGCATCTGGGTTGACAGATACTAAGAGGTTGATGATTTCACACCTACTGATCTTGCAGAACTTTGGGCTTTTTGGGGTTTTGAAACGACTTTTTCGTGGAATTTGGTTAAAGTCTTTTGAACTTTTTCGGTATCTCTTTCGGTATCTCTTCGAATTATCTTCTGTTTAAGATTCCTAAAGTTACAGAACTTTGACTTTCTTGCTTCGAATTCAGAAGACGTCAGATTTCAGATTCCGAGCAAAAAAAACATGTCGGAAGTTTTTCAAATTTTTGGTCTGAAATACTAAAGTTGTGGGAAATCGAGCCTCTTTTAATTTTTCAGCTCATCTGGATTCAGAAGACGTTGGGTTTGAGAATCTCAAAACCGCAAATTTTCAGGAAAACTTGTCTATAGTTTGAGATCAAAAATGTTTACTAAAATAAAGAGAGAAAAAAGATAAAGAAGATCGAGAACTAAGGCGGAGGAGGTTCCAGTGTCGACGCCGTATTCGGCTGCTTCCTCGTCGTCTCCTCCATCGTTCGCGCCAGTGAGAGCTCTTCTCGAGGTGTCAGTTGCTTCTTTTCTTCTGGAAAAAGCGGGAAAAATTTGTTGCAGAGATTCAGAATCCTATTCAATCTCAGAATCCATTAGAATCTCAGAATCACAGATTTTCAGATTCTCGGAATCTCTAAATCTCAGAACCTCGGATTCTCGAAATTTCGGAATCTCAGAACCCATAAGAATCTGGAGAATTCCTGATCCGGAGAACCTCAAAATCTTAGAATCTTGGTATCTCAGAATCTCCGATTCCTTAAATCTCGGAACCTCAGAATCTCAGAATTTCAAATTCTCAAAATCTCAGAATCCCAAGAATCTCAGAATCCCCCGAAAACTCACTCAACGTGCCCGACTTCTTCTTCTTCACATTGATCTCGTGTGCCGACGGCTTCTGCGTCGGCCGCGACGACGCCTTCTTCGCCTTCACCACCCTCTCCTGCGTCTTATCCTCCTCCAGCGTCGGTTGTGGATCCTGGGTTCGTTCCGGTTGCAGAATCCTCGACACCGTTCGTTGAAGTTTTCGAGACTGAACGTGACGGTCGGGAACGATGGGTATGATACGAGACAGCAACGGCTTCGCCGGTTCTCCTCGTGTCAGTTGGTCGAGTGCTGAAAAAGTGTGTCTCAACTTTTGGTGTTAACGGTCTTTAAAGACACATAACTTAGGGGGGAGTGCTGGTATCAAAAAGTGGTCAACTAGAAAAATGTTTGCCTTTAAATTTTACACATTTTTGTAGTTGACTGTTTTTTTATAACTCTACTGGTTCTTGAGTTACAAGTAGTCTAAACCTAAGTGGACTCGCTGCCTGCACCTCTTCCAACTTTGAGCATTTGTATCTCAAGAACCATAAAAGCTATCAGAAAGTTTTGAACTGCAAAATTGTTGGAAATTTAATAAGCTACAAGGTAATATAACTATCAAGTTTTTTCGTCTGACGATAGCTGAAATACAGCTGTATAAACTTTAAAAAAGGAGTCCTAAACTTTAAGCGCTTATAACTTTTTGAAAATCAACGCTATCCAAATTTTGTCAACTATGAAAATGTGTAACATTTTATGATCTACATTTTTGTAGTTTTACACTTTTTGATATTTTTCATGATTCTCGAGCTGCACAGTTTTTTGTGTAAAAACACCACGACGCAAAGATACAAATCTGTTTCAAACTTATAATCAAACCGCGATATCTCGAGAACCACTAGAGCTATTCAAAGAATTCCAACTATCATCAGAGATCAAAAACTTTGATCTACACTTTGATCACAATCAAAACCCACCATCCTGCCTCTCCTTGGTCTTCTTCTTCTTGTTCTTCGCCTTCTCGGGAACCTTCTTCTCACGACGCAACTTGTACAAGTCCTCCACAACGCCGGCGACATCGTCAAAGTTTTCGATCTGAATTTGAAAAAATTGGGTTTTCTTGAATTCCTGGGCATAGTCTTGGTCATGAAAAATTTATGAAAAAAATTTTTTTTTCGGAAATTTTTTTTCAAACTGAAATTTCAGCGTAACTTTGCTGATTTTTAGCCAATTTCGATGAGTTTAAACTCAAAATGAAGCTCTTTTTCAGACAAATTTAGTTTTTTAAAAATCTAGGTACCTGCTCCTTGGTGTCCTGCTTGACCTCCTCCGGCATCGGAACGCCTCGTTTCACAATCAAACTACCGTAGTTCATCGCCGGATCGGTGGGTAGATCGGAGAGCTGTCGCAGATAGTTGACCTCGCCTTCACTGACCACTATCAACGTCTTCTGATCCTCTTCTGTCAGTTGGTACTTTCTTTCGTGGCACGGTTCTCGACGACTCAGGTAACTGATCTCTCGGAGAGAAAGACGCGTGGTGGGACTGATGGGCTCTCCGGTTCGACGGCTTCGCTTGATGTTCTGGAAGTTTTGGGATTTTGAGATTCTGAGGTTTCAGAGATTCTAAGTTTCCGACGATTCTGAGATTTCCGAAATTTTGAGGTTCTGAAATTCGAAAATTCTGAGATTCGGGAAATCTGAGAATCTGAAATTTCGAGATTGCGAGATTTTGATATACTGAGAATCTGAGAATCTGGAATTCGGAGGTTCTGAAGATTCTGAGATTCTGAGAAACTGAGTATCCAAAATTCTGAGATTTCAGAGATTCTGAGAGTCCGAGATTTCGAAATTTAAGATTTTGAAGTTTTGAGATTCCGAGGTTCTGAGATTCTGCGTTTCCGAAGATTCTCAGATTCACGAAGATCTCCCATTTTGCTTGATTTCAAAAAGGTTCAATAATAGGCGAAAAAAAGATTCAAAAAATTCACAAACGTTTTTTTGGAAGTCTTTTAAATAACTTTCGGACTTTTTCATACTCATTTTGAAGCTCTTTTTTTCAAAATTTCTGCCGATTTCAAAAAAGGGGCGGAGCCTAGAAACCCACCGTTCCCAACGGAAACATGATCGCATTCCTCGGCGGCTCATCAGTCGGATGTAACCAGAAGTAGACCAAAATGAAGAGAGCAAAGTGTCCCGCCATGAGCACTATTAGCAGAAGTGAATTCTCTCCCTCTTTATCCAGATTATAATTCTCGTCCTCGTGATTGTTGCTGATACTGCTCGATGATGATGATACTGACCATGTTGATGACATTTCTCGTTTGATTTAGAAAATACAAAAAAAATAGTGTTATAGAAGAAATAGAAAATGAATTTTCTCCACTCTCTTGAATTTCCTTAGAGTTTTTCGAAAAGTTCGCAAAAAATTAGTCGGCGAAGATTGAAAATTCCGTTCACGTTGAAAATTCCAAGTAAAAAAAGTTAACTTTGAAGACTTGTAAATCAGCTCTCACCGAACCGATTTCTCTGAAAATTTGTGAATGTGTCAAGCAACTCTAGATCTTCATTTTTGTAGTTGACAACTTTTTACGAAAGTTACAATCTAGCTAGTTATGTCCCATATAGTCACGTGACTTCAAAGTTCGGTACATTTCAGTGCAACTTTCGACCTTTTTCGGAACAATGATCTTTACTGCGACATAACTAACTTGATTGTGATTTTTGTGAAAAGTTGTCAACTACAAAAATGAAGATCTAGAATTGTTTAATACATTCATCAAGTTTTATAGAAATTGAGTGTTTGGAACATACTTTTTCAACGACTCAACGTTAACGGTTTTGCACGGAAAATCGCTTTTTTTTGGCGAGTACTGTATAACTAAAATTGAATTTCCAATTTTTTTTTGTATTGCGTGTCAAATCTCTTCTGATCTTTGATACTGGGAACCGAGTTCATCGCTTTCCCATCACAACGCCTACGGATTCCCAAATTCACATCTATTATTGTTCCCCTGGTTAGCCTAAAAGGAGCACGAGTCTCTGTAGAAAACAGTTTTTATTTCTTTCCTCTTTTTCATATACTTGTCTCTTTTTCTACCACTTTTTACTATTTCTTTCGCTCTTCTGAAGAAATGGTTTAACAACCCCAGTTTGAGGGACATCGCGGAGCCGATTCATTGAAGATGCTCTGAAATGAATCAAGGCTTAAGGCCTCAAGTTTGAGACAACGCAAAGCAGTCTCAAATTTCCATTTTTAAAAATTTTTCCGAGAAAAGTCGCAGAAACAGAATTCCCGTTTTCCGATTCCGAGCAAGCCTGATCATCCCAACCCTCACCACTGTACCCATGTGTATAGAGGTCACTTCTTTTGCCGTCTTGTTTTTTCCTTGACTGTTTGATTTGTTCTCTTCTTTCTTTTTCTCCCTTAGAAAAGTTTATGAATGTTAACCTTCACCTCTATACCGCAACCATTACATTTTCATTCTCTCTTTTTGCTTCTTATTGCGAAATACTTTATGGGACTGTGCAAACGCGCCCCATTGTTCTCGGCTTCTTGTGACGACGCCAGAGAAACCGAGTCCCGAAATTATCGAACTTTTAGGTTTTCCTTCAGTTTCTTTTGTTTGGAGAAGTGTTTGCAATAAACGAACTCTTCGCTTGATTTTTTTTTTCTAAAATTACGGACTATTATTCTCGTCCGAACGGATGCAGGGTTGTGCGGAATGAACTTTTCGGAATTTCGGAAAGTTCCGAAATTCCGAGTTCTTAAATTTCGGAATTTTCCAATAGGCCTTGTTTTTCGGTAAAAAAATTCTGCATGAGCTGTTTTTCGATGATAAAATGAACAAAACTAACTGAAACACAGGTTTTTGGCATGAAAAATAGATAAAAAGTATGTAAAAACCATTTTGAGTTCGAAAAAACAACAACTTTGGGCAAGTATTTTTTTCTGGAATCATACCAATCGGAATTCCATTCCAAAATTATTCTTCGGAATCATTCCGATCGGAATTTCGGAACGAAAATTCTCGGAATTTTCGGAATTCCGAATTCCGCACATCCCTGGAATGGATGGCTCTCGAGACCAAGCCGTTTACCTTGTTCATTATGCCTATCTGAGCGAAAGTCCCCACTGGCCGATGCGCGTCGATTTTCCCACGATGATATCTCGTCACGAAAACAGCAACCATAATTTAAAGGAACATGCGCGAATCTCGTGCGAATTTTCCAATTTCAGCCGATCAAAATTTCGAAAAGTTATAGAATTTCAGCGCTCTTGTAACATCTAAAAAACCGAGTCCCGAAATTATCGAACTTTTAGGTTTTCCTTCAGTTTCTTTTGTTTGAAGAAGTGCCTGCAATCAACGAACTCTTCGCTTGATTTTTTTTTCGAAAATTACGGACTACTTTCAGAGAATGGCCGACTCACCGCCACCTCAACTATTGGCCCTACCAGACTTGCCGCTGCAAAAAATCGCCGAGCATGCCGGATTACGTGGAGTGTGAGTTTCCTCTTCGGCTGTTGCCCGCAACTTTAGGGCTAGGGTTGGGCGATTTCTCAGCGAACCTTGGGCGGGGCTCGCTTTATTTTTCCACAAAAGCCACAAACGCCTCAACGTTCGCCCAAAAGTCGCGGGCATACAGCCGAGTCCCCAAATTTTCAAATTCAAATAAGTTTTTTTCCCATTTCCAGAGTCAGCATGCAAAAAACGTGCTCTCGTTTTCGCAATCTGTTCGAAGCGCATCCGCCGAGTGTCAACTACTATTCAATTACTATAAGAGGCTCTGCTGATTCTATCGGTGTACATTATGGCAGTGAACGTTATAATCCCATCCGAGTTCACTACAAGAAAGTCGGCAATGTATGTGCTGTGTTCTCTGAGTCGAGAGAGAAGAATCGAAAGGAATTCCCGGATGAGGACTGCAAGGAGATGTTTCTCGCGGACTTGGAGAAAAATCTGGGACTCCAGGCGAGAGAACAACTTGAGACTCCGGGCACGAAGAAGATGTGCCTTTCTATCGAGGCGGACAGAAGTACTCTCGAGGGAATCTCTTCAATCTTAGCCGCCAGATCCCATCCGTTGAGAGTTCACAGCATGCAAACTGGGAACATCGATGATTTTGAGCTGATTCTTCCGCACCTCTGCTTGGAATCGCTGAAAGCCATTCAAATAGGTTCTGTCACACTTCGCACGATTTCTGTTGCCCAAATAGAGAAACTTGCGAGTTTCGACCACTGGAAACGACTGACACGCATCGAGATGTTCACCCTTTTCAATTTCCCAGTAGAAGCGATGCATCATTTCTCGCATCTGTCCGAATTGGATCTGACTATGGGAGAACGGACATTTTCACATTTGCTCAAGCTGAAAGAGGTGACGGAAGTTGACCAGATTCTTAGTAATACATGGCATTTCTTTTAGATGATCCTTGGCCCAGCATTCAAATCGCTCAAGATAGCTTGCACAGTGCCACGGGACCAGGAACAGATCATAGCATTGATGGGACCACGATACTGTGAACGCCTCGAGAAGACAGTACTACTGGCCTTCGAGTCCAGAACAAAGTACTGGTTCTTTGAAGCCCCTCATGGAAGGGGTGTACTTCGTGTGGCACTTCAGTCCATTCCGATAGGGACAAAGTCCATCATCTTGGAAATCATTAAACGAGGCAACGTGATCGAAGGAGCAGTCGTGCTGCCCATGTTTCAATTCCCGGATAATTGAGTTCGACATGTTTCATGTCAGTTTGCAAATTTTACTATCTTTCTTTCCTTTGTTGTATTTTGTGGTTAATAAAAGTTCAATACACCATTCAATCCGATCGCAATACTTTTATGAGTGTTAACCTCTACCTTTATACCGCAAGAAATTACATTTTTATTACCACTTTTTGCTTCTTATTGCGTAATACTTTATGGAACCGTGCAAACGCGCCCCATTGTTCTCGGCTTTTTGTGACGACGCCAGAGAAAGAGAGTCCCGAAATTATCGGATTTTTAGGTTTTCTCTCAGTTTCTTTTGTTTGGAGAAGTGTTTGCAATCAACGAACTTTTCGCCTAATTTTTTTTTTCGAAAAAAAAACGAATTCGAGTCAGAAAAATTTTCCGAAAAAAATCGCCAAAACGGGATTCCGAGCAGGCCTGATTCCAACTTTCTCCACTGTACAGAATCCACTTCTTTTGCCGTCTTGTTTATTCCCTTGTATGGTACGAACTATTTTCAGAAAATGGACGATTCTCCATTATCTCAACTATTGGCCCTACCAGACTTGCCGCTGCAAAAAATTGCCGAGCATGCCGGTTTCCGTGGAGTGTGAGTTTTCTCCTATAATGTTCAGATTCGAATAAGTTTTTTCCCATTTTCAGAGTCAGCATGCAAAAAACGTGCACCCGTTTTCGCAATCTGTTCAAAGCGCATCCGCCGAGTGTCAACTACTATTCAATTACTATAAGAGGCTCTGCAGATTCTATCTTTGTGCAATATGTCAGTGAACGTAATGATGTCATCCTAGTTCACTACTTGAAAGTCGGCATTGGATGTATCGTGTTCGCTGAATCGAGAGGAAAGAATCTAAAGGAATTCCCGGATGAGGACTACAAGGAGATGTTTCTCGCGGACTTGGAGAAGAATCTGGGACTCCAGATGAGAGAACAACTTGAGACTCCACGCACGAAGATGTGCTTCTCCATCGCGACGGACAGAAGTACTCTCGAGAGAATCTCTTCAATCCTGGCAGCCAGATCCCATCCGTGGAGAGTTCACACCATGCACACTGGGGGCATCGAACATCTCGAGCTGATTCTCCCGCACCTCTGCTTGGAATCGCTGAACGCCATTCATATAACGCCTTCTAGCAAACCTCACATGATTACTGTTGCCCAAATAGAGAAACTGGCAAGTGGAGAGCAGTGGAAACGACTGACACGCATCCGGATTTTCACCTTCTTCAATTTCCCGATAGAAGCGATGCACCATTTCTCGCATCTGTCAGAATTGGATCTGGCTATTGGAGAGCGGACCTTGTCCCATTTGCTCAAGCTGAAAGAGGTGACTGAAGTTGAGCTATTTTTATAGTAATGTCTTTTAATTCTTTCAGATGATCCTTGGCCCGACATTCAAATCGCTCGTCATAGATTGCAAAGTGCCACGGGACGAGGAGCAGATTGGAACATTGATGGGACCACAATACTATGAACGCCTCGAGGAGAGAGGACCACTGTCCCTCGAGTCCAGAACACAGTACTGGTTCTTCGAAGCCCCTCATGGAAGGGGTGTGCTTCGTGTAGACCTTCACTCAAAACCACCATCGAGCTCTTCCATCGCCTTGAAAATCATCGAACGAGGCGAGGTGATCGAAGGAACCATCGTGCAGCCCATGTTCCAATTCCCTGATAATTGAGTTTGACATACTTCAGTTTACAAATTTTACTATCTTTCTTTCCTCTGTTGTATTTTGTGGTTAATAAAAATTCAGTATACCATTCAAACCGGTCATACCTTGTTCTGAGTGTTAACCTTCACCTCTATACCGCAACCATTACATTGTTATTCTCACTTTTGCTTCTTATTGCGAATTACTTTATAGGGCCGTGCAAACGCGCCCTGTTGTTCTCGGCTTTTCATGGCAATGCCAGAGAAAGGGAGTCCCGAAATTATCGGATTTTTAGGTTTTCCCTCAGTTTCTTTTGTTTGGAGAAGTGCCTGCAATCAACGAACTTTTCGCCTAATTTTTTTTTCGAAAAAAAAAAAACGAATTCCAGTCGGAAAAATTTTCCGAAAAAAGTCGCCAAAATGGGATTCCGAGCAGGTCTGATCCCAACTTTCTCCACTGTACAGAATCCACTTCTTTTGCCGTCTTGTTTTTTTCCCTTGTATTGTACGAACTATTTTCAGAAAATGGACGATTCTCCATTATCTCAACTATTGGCCCTACCAGACTTGCCGCTGCAAAAAATTGCCGAGCATGCCGGTTTCCGTGGAGTGTGAGTTTTTGTAATGCTCAAATTCAAATAATTGTTTTTCCATTTTCAGAGTCAACATGCAAAAAACGTGCACCCGTTTTCGCAATCTGTTCAAAGCGCATCCGCCGAGTGTCAACTACTATTCAATTACTATAAGAGACGCTGGAGATTCTATCGTTGTACATTATGGCAGTGAACGTTATGATGCCATCGGAGTTCACTACAAGAAAGTTGGCAATGGGTGTACTGTGTTTGCTGAATCGAGAGAAGAGGATTGCAAAGAATTCCCGGATGAGGACTACAAGGAGATGTTTCTCGCGGACTTGGAAAAGAACCTGGGACTCCAGGCGAGAGAACAACTTCAGACTCCGGGCGCGAGGATGTTCTCCATCGATACGGACAGAAGTACTCTCGAGAGAATCTCTACAATCTTAGCCGCCAGATCCCATCCGTGGAGAGTTCACAGCATGCACACTGGGAACATCGAACATCTCGAGCCGATTCTCCCGCACCTCTGCTTGGAATCTCTGAAAGACATTCAAATAGGTGCTGTCACACTTAACACGATTTCTGTTGCCCAAATAGAGAAACTTGCGAGTTTCGACCACTGGAAACGACTGACACGCATCGAGATGTTCACCTTTTTCGATTTCCCAGTAGAAGCGATGCATCATTTCTCGCATTTGTCCGAGTTGGATCTGACTATGGGAGAGCGGACCTTGTCCCATTTGCTCAAGTTGAAAGAGGTGACGGAAGTTGACCAGAATCCTAGTAATAAATGGCATTTCTTTCAGATGATCCTTGGCCCAACATTCAAATCGCTCACCATAGGTTGTATCGTGTCACGGGACCAGGAACAGATCATAGCATTGATGGGACCACGATACTGTGAACGCCTCGAGAAGTCAATACTACTGCCCTTAGAGTCCAGAACGAAGTACTGGTTCTTCGAAGCCCCCCATGGAAGGGGTGTGCTTCGTGTGGAACTTCAGTCCACAACGATTTATACACAGTCCCTCGTCTTGAAAATCATTGAACGTGGCAACGTGATGGAAGGAGCCGTCGTGCTGCCCATGTTTCAATTCCCGGATAATTGAATGCTACTTGTTTCAGTTTACAACCTTTACAAACTTTCTTTCCTCTGTTTTATTTTGTGGTTAATAAATATTCAGTACACCTTTCAAACCGGTCATAACTTGTTCTGAGTGTTAATCTTCATCTCAATATCGCAACCATTATATTTTTATTCTCACTTTTTGCTTCTTATTGCGAAATACTTTATGGGGTCGTTCAAACGCGTTCCAGTGTATTCGGCTTTTTGTGGTGTAACGTGGTGCATCTTGCATTCCCGTTGCTTTCCAATTCCCCTCCGTCTGATTCATGAGCCGACGCCGGCGAGTAAGTCAGAAGGAGAGATAGAAAGAGAAGGCAACGCAAAGAATGCATGAGACAAATGATAAATGTCTGTGTTCCTTTGTTTCTCATGGGAGAGAGGTCGTCCCATCTGGAGGCAAAGCCAGAGAAACAGAGTCCCCAAAGTTATCGAATTTTTGGTTTTCCCTCAGTTTCTTTTGTTTTGAGAAGTGCCTGCAATGTTTGAGAAAAAGACTTTGGGACAGTGTGTGATTCTTAAGGACGTTCGAAAATTTTTTTTCGAAAAATACTTGAAAAATTTGGTTCGAAAAAACCTCGAAAAAAAATTCCGAAAATTTTGGGAAAGTTTTGTTCGAAAAATTTCGAAAAGTCCAATTCGAAAAATATTCGAAATTTTTTTTCGAATTTCGATGCTTTCGCAAAAAATTCTCAAAGAACAACCACCGCTTTGGAAATACCCCTGTATTCCGAAAGCACTCGGAATTTTCGGAATTCCGAGTTTTATTACGAACATCTGTGGAAATTTTCTTACCGATTGTTTTTTTTTTTGCAAAAATGTCCGTTTATTTACAGAGAATGGCCGATTCACCACCACCTTCACTAATCGCCCTACCCGACTTGCCGCTTCAAAAAATCGCCGAGCATTCCGGATTCCGTGGAGTGTGAGTTTCCTCTTCGGCTGTTGCCCCGTAACTTTAGAGCGAGGGTTGGGCGATTTCTCAGCGAACCTTGGCCGGGCTTGCTTTATTTTCACACACAGGCCGCAAACGGCTCAAATTTCGCCCAATAGTCGCGGGAACACAGCCGAGTTCCGAAATGCTCAAATTCAAATAATTGTTTTTCCATTTTCCTAGTCAACATGCAAAAAACGTGCTCCCGTTTTCGCAATCTGTTCGAAGCGCATCCGCCGAGTGTCAACTACTATTCAATTACTATAATAGGCTCTGCAGGTTATATCCATGTACATTATGGCGGTGAAAGTGATGATGCCATCGGAGTTCACTACATGAAAGTCGGCAATGGGTGTACTGTGTGCGCTGAATCGAGAAAAAAGAATCGAAAACAATACCCGGCTGAGGACTACAAGGAGATGTTTCTCACGGACTTGGAAAAGAACCTGGGACTCCAGGCGAGAGAACAACTTGAGACTCCACGCGCGAAGATGTGCTTCTCCATCGCGACGGACAGAAGTACTCTCGAGAGAATCTCTTCAATTTTGGCTGCCAGATCTCATCCGTTAAAAGTTCACAGCATGCACACTGGGAACATCGATGATTTTGAGCTGATTCTTCCGCACCTCTGCTTGGAATCGCTTAAAGTCATTCAGATGGATTATCGCGTACCTGAGTCGCTTTCTGTTGCCCAAATAGAGAAACTTGCGAGTTTCGACCCGTGGAAACGACTGGGACGCATCAGGATTCACAGCCATTCCGATTTCCCGATAGAAGCGATGCACCATTTCTCGCATCTGTCAGAATTGGATCTGGCTATTGGAGAGCGGACCTTGTCCCATCTGTTAAAACTGAAAGAGGTGACTGAAGTTGATCTTTTTCTTATAGTAATGACTGGTATTTCTTTCAGATGATCCTTGGCCCAACATTCAAATCGCTTACCATAAATTGCCGTGTGCCACGGGACGAGGAGCAGATTAGAGCATTGATGGGACCAGTACGTGTGAAGAATTCGGAAGGACCACCGTTCTTCCAGTACAGCACGGAGTACTGGTTTTTCGAAGCCCCTCGTGAAAAGGGTGTGCTTCGTGTGGAACTTCAGTCAAGGCCACTATCGACACATTCCATCGCCTTGAAAATCATTGAACGAAGCGAGGTGATCGAAGGAGCAGTCGTGCTGCCCATGTTTCAATTCCCGGATAATTGAGATCGACATGTTTCAGTCTACAAACTTTACAAATTTGTGGATAATAAAAGTTCAATTCACCATTCAAACCGATCATAACCTTTTCTGAGTGTTAAGCTCTACCTTTATACCGCGACAATTACATTTTTATTACCACTTTTGGCTTCATATTGCGAAATACTTTATGGGGTCCTTCATGAGCCGACGCCGGCGAGTAAGTCAGAAGGAGAGATAGAAAGAGAAGGCAACACAGAGAAGGCATGAGACAAATGATAAATTTCAGTCTTCCTTTGTTTCTCATGGGACTTTATCGGGTCGTGCAAACGCGCTCCGTTGTTCTCGGCTTTTCGTGGCAATGACAGAGAAACAGAGTTCCGAAATTATCGAATTTTGAGGTTTTCTCTTAGTTTCTTTTGTTTTGAGACAATCCAGGAATGTTCGGAATGCCTAAAAATTCCGAATCTAAAATTTCGAAAAGTTCGGAATCATCCGAATTTCAAAAATTCTGAATTTTCGGAATGTTCCAAATTTCCAAATTTCTGTATTTTCATTGAATAGGAATTCACTGGGATACAGATTGGAGTCACATGAGAAAGACTTTAGAACAGTGTGTGATTTTCGACAACGTTCGAAAAATTTTTGAAAAAATTTTTTCGAAAAATTCTGTTCGAAAGAGTTTTCGAAAAAATTTTTCTACAATTTTGTTCGAAACATTTTCTCGAAAAACACACACCGCTTTGGAAATACCCATATCTTCCAAAAATACTCGGAATTTTCGGAATTCCGACTTCCGTTTCGAACATCCCTGAAAGTGTTTTTGCCGATTGATTCTTTTTTCATAAATGCCCGTTTATTTGCAGAGAATGGCTGATCAACCAGCACCACCGGAATTAATCAACCTACCCGACTTGCCGCTTCAAAAAATCGCCGAGAATGCTCCATTCCGTGGAGTGTGAGTTCCCACCAGAAATTTTAAATTTTTCAAAATTTTCAGACTCAACATGAAAAAAGTGTGCGCTCGCTTCCACGACCTCTTCGAACAGCACCCGCCGAGTATCAACCTAGTGCACATATCAATCACAGGGTCTCAAGATGCTATACGTATCAGCTACGGCCAAGGATGCATCGGAATCAACTACAAAAAGGACGGCGACGACGGATGTATTGTGACCACAAGATTTGAAAAGAAAGATCTGAAATTTGCGAATGAGGACTACAAGGAGATGTTTCGTGCGGACTTGGAGAGAAACGCGAGACTTCAAACGAAACCGTTGTATTCCTTCTCCATCAATGCAGATGACGTTGTGATGAAGTTGGTCTCGTCGGTCTTGGAAGCCGTAAAACCGCCGTTGAAAGCCGAAACCGTTTACATTACGACGAAGACTGCGGAGAGTGCTGGCCTTGTTCTCCGACTACTTTGTCCGACATCATTGAAGACGCTGGAGATTAAGTTATTACCGAGGCCCCCCACGCACCTCTCGGATGCTCAAGTGAGCCAGCTGGCCAGTTGCGAGCAATGGAAGTCGGCGAAAAACATTGAACTGAAACATTGTGTCATTTCAAACGACTCTCTCCATCATTTTGCTCATTTGTCGAAATCGCAGATTGCTTTAGAGGAGTTCAGCATTCAAAGTTTGGTGGAGTTGAAGGAGGTGAGTTTGGTGGAAAGGGGGGGGGGGGGGGGGGGGGGAGGGG
>LR543247.1:81316-132808 GCA_900536305.3 Caenorhabditis sp. 40 LS-2015 | reverse complement strand
GGGGGGGGGGGGGGGGGGGGGGGGGGGGGGGGGCTCAGGCTTAGGCTCAGGCGTTAGACATCCTTTTGGGCTGATGCGGTTGGGCTTAGGCTCAGGCGCAAGCGTTAAACTACGCGATCGGGTTGAGGCGGTTAGGCTCAGACTTAGCCAAACTATTCACCAGCTCACTACTCGTTGGTTAAGCTTAGGATTAGGCTCAAGCTTAGGCTAATGTTCAGGCGCAAGCGTCAAACTGCGCAATCAGGCTAAGGCGGTTAGGCTCAGACTTAGCCAAACTATTCATAAACTCACTACTTGGAGGTAGGGCTTAGGCTCAACCTCAGGCTCAAGCTCAGGTTCAAACTCAGGCTCAGGCGCAGGCTTTAGACTGCGCTATTGGCTGAGGTAATTGGGCTTCACCTCAGGGGCAGGAGTTAGATTTTGCTATTGGGCTAAGGCTTAGGCGCAGCCTGCGCTATTTGGCGTTAGGTCTCGGAGACATTTTCAGATTGGGCTTAGGCTTAGCCTAATCATTCACTAGTTCAACAATCTACTTTTCAGATGATCCTGCGGCCAAGTCTCGAAAAACTCATCCTACGCAACACGTCCTCTGTGAAGGATGACGGAGCGTTTATGTTGAAGATGCTCGAAGATGTTTTGGGTTCCCATACCTATACACACGGCAGAATTTATGGGTGGTTTTTCAACGCCCCACATGGCAACGAAGACCTTCTTTACTTTCAATTGAATGATGACACCCTGATGATTATGCCCAACCAAGAAAAGTACATTCCATATGAAATCGTCGTGCGGCCCATGTTCAAATTCCCGGATAATTGAGATCTAAATTTTTTTTTGCAAACTTTACAAACTCTGCTTCTGTTTCTTGATACAAATTTTGTACGATTTTCAAACCGATAACAAAGTCATTTCTAATTTGAATCGTTTCATTGTTGAAAAAAAGGTCAAAAAATAAATAGAAAAGGCGTTTAGTGTCTTTTGGCCTTGCGGTATCCTCCGTTTTGGGAGGCTGCTGGTGGCTCGTGCACTGACTCGGTCTTCGAGTCGCGGCGGGCTGGGCATGGACAGTAGTTGGCGTCCTTTCCTGGAACAAAATTGATCGGTTTTTGAGTTGGTAGATTAAAAAAGAAACTTAATCGGTTAGTGGATGTTTTGGATCCTGGTAGATTAGGCTTGGGCTCAGGCGTAGGCTATAGACAGCGCTATTGGGTTGAAGCGGCCTTAGGCTTAGGCTCAGGCGCAAGCGTTTAATAGGCTAATAGGTTAAGACTCATCCAGGATAAAGCTCAGTTAGGCTAAGGCTCAGCCTCTATTCGGCTAAGACACAGGGGTAGGCGATAGACAGCACTATTGGGCTGAGACGGCGTTTGGCTAAGGCTTAGGCGCAAGCGTTAGATAGGCTAATAGGAAAAGGCTCAGTTAGGCTGAGGCTCAGTCTCGATTAGGCTTAGGCTCAGGCGCAGGCTTTAGACTGCGCAATCGGACTGAGACGGCGATAGGCTTAGGCTTAAGCTTAAGACGAAATCATGTTTTGATCTAAAGTTCGATTTTGAAATTGATTTGATCTACCAGTGCTATGAAGCGCGTCGCCCAATTTTCGTTATAAAAAACTGGGTAGATCAACAAAAAAACTCACCAACGACTCCTGGCTCTCCGGCCTTTCCTGGTGGTCCCGGATAGGCGTCTCTTCCGTTGGATCCAGGGGTTCCTGGCGCTCCCTTCGGTCCCTCCTCTCCGTCCTGTCCTGGCTCTCCGTGCTTGCCCGGAAGTCCCGGCTGTCCCAACCATCCCGGCTCTCCTGGCTGTCCTTGTGCTCCTGGGAAGTAGGCGGTGCCTGGCATGCCGTCCGGTCCGTCGGCGCCATCGAATCCCTTTGGTCCTTGCGCTCCCTTGTCGCCCTGCACACCCTGTGGTCCCGGCTGTCCATCGTCTCCGGATGGTCCGCATGGCCCGACGACTCCCGCGAATCCCTGGTTACCGACTGGTCCTTGTGGTCCTGGTGGCCCGGCTGGTCCGGCTGGGCACTGAATGCAACCTCCTGGGATGTGGTGAACGGCGGCGAGCGAGATTCCGGTGGCTCCGGTACGGCCGAGGTCTCCCGGTTGTCCCTCGTCTCCGCGCTTTCCAGGGAGACCTGGTGGTCCTGGTGGTCCGGCTGGGCAGCCTTGAGAGTTGGAGTCGCAGTTGCACATGCCCGGGTAGACGAAACGTTTGGCGCGGAAGATGGATGGCATCACATTTTGAGTCTCTCCGGTTGGCGATTGAAGGATGAGCAATCGTTGCCAGGTGTCATCGGCGAGCACTTTGAACTCGTCGACGCGTCCCTCGACTTCAGAACGCAAAGAGTTGATGTCAGAGACAATATGGCTAATAGAGAATAGAGAGGATAATACGCCAACAAGGCATAGGGAAGCCCCGATGTAACCGATTGTAGACATGACGTCTTCTGAATTCTTGGGGGAGGTAGGGAGTCTTATATAGGTTCCCCCTGAGGTCTCCCGAAAAGCAACGTTTCGAAAAAAAACTTGATCCGGTCGGGTAGCGGAGGGTGGGGTGGGGAGGAGGAGAAAACCGAAAAAAATCAGGCCGCAAAACAGTTTTTTTCGCTTCTCCTCCTTCTGCGTCTCTCTCTCTTTCGCTCAAACTTTGAGCCCTTATAACTCCAGAACCATAATAGCCAACAAAAAGTTGTAAACTACAAAAATGTGTAGAATTTTAAGCTGAGCAAAATTGCAGTTGACAACTTTTTTGTATTGTTTTTCGAAATTGAGTTATAAGAGTTTGAAGTTTTTGTCTCTTTCTCTCTCTCCCTCTCCCCTCGCAAGGGCAATAATTAACGATGATGAATGGAGAATTAATGTCTTATTATCTGTTTTTGGTGCGGTTGAGTTTTCTTGATCTATATGGGGTGAATGATTGGTATAATTAAGATTCGATGATTTATGGATGATTAGGAAGATTTTGAAGCGGAAAAATTGGATAATAAGGAAGTGGGATTTGAGGGAATCCGGGAAGAAAACAAGACATCTCGGGATTTTGAATCCTGGGATCTTCAATTCTGGACGTTCAAAACTCAGATTCTTAAAACTGTGATTTTCAGAAATTCCAGTACCTGTCCAATAAGAATCAGAATTCGACCTCATTTTCAATGCAAAATGATCAACTTTGAACAGTTGGAAAAGTTGGTTCCAATGGCTCGATTTTTATAAAATTTGGTGAGTAGATCAAACAACTCTAGATCTTCATTTGTGTAGTTGACAAATTCAAAGAAAATCACAATTGAGTTAGTTATGTCGCGTTGAAGATCTTTGGCCCGAAAATGTTGGAAGCTTGCGCCTAATTTTGATGTAGCGTGACTATAACTCACTTCACATCAATTTTCATCAAAAGTTGTTAACTACAAAAATGAAGATCTAGAGTTGCCTGATATTAGGTTGATTCATAAGTTTCTTTCGATTTTCGGTCGAAACTTTCAAACTCACTAATTCAAAAACAAGAAAATGCATGTTCTTCACGTTTGTTCATTACTGTTGTGGACTCACTGGCCAGCTATAACCAAAGTATGAGAATGATCTAATGTCAACTTATCGAGATACAGTCCTCCGACGCTGCTCAACCAGATTTTGGCGCGATCTAGAAAACGCAATATTTCTGCTCTTTTTGAGACTGGCCAGACACGGTTTTTTGTTTATTAGTAGCAGTATTAGTATACATGAGTTCAAATATAAAACCAATACTAGAAGCCTTACATACGATTAGCTAGAGGTACTCCAAGTTTCGACCATGGGGGAAGTCAGTGTGGTTGACACACTTTCTCACCTATATCCACGAGGCAGAAACCTAGTGAAACGAAATTTGAAGAAAATGTTACTTTGTTGTGACAATTTATTATCCCAAAGTTTTATTCAGATGGCCCCTCTCTGAAACTAATTACAAGGTTTTGAATGCAAAAATTGATGGTTTCCCTTTTTTGCCACATTTGTCGAAATCGCAGCTATCACTTAGCTTTACATTCAAGCATTTTGTGGAGCAGACACTGCTCAAACATATTCTGCAAAAAGGTTTTTTGAACCATGCTTGGTAACAAGGATAAAACGAGCGAGCGAACACTTTTTTCATCGACGCAAAAAAAATCTAGGCCATTATGGTGCACTTTCTTTGACAGAGGTCCACAAGAGAACCGATTGATGAAAACTTTTGATAAGTTAGGTGCTGTAATGTTGACAACTGTCAAATCTTACGAAGACTACGATCAGCCATTTTGGTCGCACAGCAGTTGAGAAAAAGATCGTCAAACAATGAAACCAAGAAAATTTGCCTGATTTTATTTTGATTGAAATCTCAGGGTTTAAGTTGGAACGACCAAAAGCGCTAGTATTTTTTGAACAACAATCAGTTCATTATAACAACAATCCAGGTTTCATTGTATTCCTGATGCTCATCTTCGGGAGAGGAATTAATATGTGAAGCTAACTCAGAACACCAAAAAGTCAAGTGCAGTTTTTGGTTATCTTCACTGGGCCAAAATATAGCGAGAAACTAGGGGTTGTTATCTTTGAAAAGCTATTGTGTTGATCTATGATCACGCAAAAAATTAGGAACATTGTGCATTTCCTGGCTGAGTTACAAAAGTCTGAACTTGATACACCATTTTCGAAAGAAACTTATGAATCAACCTAATACATGCAAAAAGTTTTATAAAAATCGAGTGATTGGAACATATTTTTTCAACTGCTCAAAGTTGGCCATTTTGCACTGAACATGGTCAAATTATATATCAGGTACTGTAAATTATTTCGAGGCATCTACAAGTTGAGATATTGAAAATTTGGAAGCTTCAATAGATTTTGAGTTTTCAACAATTTCAGATTCTTGAATTTTCAGGTCATGCAACATTTCACATTTCCATATTTCAGATTTTGAATCGTTCTGAGATTTTTAGGTTGCAAAATTTTGTGAGAGAATATGAAGTAGAGGTTTTGAGATTCTAAGATTCTGGAGATCTGAAATTCTGAGATTTTGAGGTTCTGAAGGATTCGGACACTTCGATATTCTTGGATTCGAAAACTCAGAAATTTTCAACCTACTTCTGATGTCGTGCCGCAAGACATGAGAAATTTTTCAGATTTTTGAATTTTCAGATTCTCCGATTTCGAAATCCTGAGTCTTCCTTATTTTCAGACGACAATAGAAATCATTCCATTTCTTCTCCAAACCCCGATTATTGCCCTTTTATCATACGTTCAATTGATAATAAGAGGGACATAGAAAAAGAAACCAGATTCTCCGTCGGCGCATCGCAAATCTAGAGATCATCATTATCATCTCTTGGTGATCGGATATATTTCTTGTGTGATGAAATTTTGGTGCACTTTTAGAAGGAAAGCCCAGGAGGCGGAGCTTCGAGCACCAGAGGAATGTAATCGCGCTCCACTGAGCCGTCCCTCCGCCTTTAAATTTTCAGAGTTCAAAAGCGAGGTAAAAAAACCATTGTATCACATCCCATCACAAACAAAATCTTTTCCAGGTCGTCGGAATTCAAATCGCCTGTGCTCTCTCTCGTGCACCCACACCCTCCCACTCGCCAACGACACTCCGCCAATAACGGTCCGCGCCATTTTTTTTCCTTACTTGTAGCCCAAGATTTCGTTAGTAAGCCTATGCCCCCACACCTAAAAAACACGCGTTCATTACTAAGCCGAAGGCCAGCCTTCGTTTTGGACAGCCCTGCCGAGTCCGCAAAGTGTCGTCAGATGTGATGTAGTGGTTCAGAAAAATGACGTTGGCAGAGAGGCCAGACAGAGAGTTTTGTTCACATGTCGTCGATCGGATAATAGGTTCGGACAACTCTTTCCATAGCGTTTTTCTCTCTATTCCCTCCTCCCCCTCTCCTTGTCTCTGCCGAAAAAGTGTCGTCAGGTTTGGTGTTTACACCCTCGATCAGACGTTCTTTCTTCGATTTTCTATTCAACGCTCTTATGATTCTCATTCGAAATTTCTCGCTTGTATCTCACTATCAGAAATCTTATAGTTTCAGACAAAAATGGCCGAATCACCATCACGGAAACGCACGAGACATGTGTACGTGGACGATGATGGTAGGGAGGGAAGCTACAGCGACTACGGAGCGGAGGAGGACGACTTCTATACTGAAGCTCATCGTCTTTTCATGTTATTCTGCCAGGAGGCGGGTCTCGACCCCGAGCTCTTCAATAATGACCGATTCAGAGACTACGTCAACCATTTAAATCCAGCTGCCTATTCGGTGAACGAAACGTGGGCCGTAAGTTTTTAGTGAAGGGTCTTGAAGGTCTTTCATTGGATCAATTTCAGACAAAACCGGCGGGGCCAGAAAACAAGATTGTCGAGAATTCTGAGCTCGAAGAAGAAGTGGTCCAAGAGGAGGTGGTCGAGCGGGAAATAATAGACTTAGTGACCCCCGAATCCTCCCCAATCCGATGAACCGATCTCAACTCAGCAGAGTACTTGTCGCAAGCCCGAAGAAGCTCTAAATTTTCAACGTTTTTAAATGAAATTTGTTTGCAAACTGAACTTGTATTTTCCTGGAACAACGGTATAGGTTTCATATGAGAGAGAGAGTGTGTGTAAAAATAGGAGACGCTGACATCGCGAGAGAGAGAGTTAGAGAGTGCGAAGACGAGAGATCTGGGAGGGAGAAGAAAAGTGCGTAAAAAGTGTGAAACCTTCGGAAGCTCAGAATTTCAGATTCTTGGAATCTCAGAATTTCAGAATCTCAAAATCCTTTAGATTCTCGTAAATTCTGAATTTAAAAAACCTCCAGAGTCAGAATCTTTCAAAATTCTCAAAATTGAGAAAAAAAGAAAACAAGGTTCTTAGACGACGACAGGGGCAACTTCAGAAGCGAATTGACCTTGTTTTCCAGATTCTGGATTCCGAATTTCGGAGTCTTCTGAATTTCACGACGACTTTTTTCCACGACGAACTTTTGGCGCGTTTTTCAAAATGGAATCATTTTTCCAAGTTCCTTCCTTACTAGGGAATAACCTGAGTAATGTTTGGAGTTACAAAATGTGTTGTATATCATTGGAAAGCTGAAAAAATTTGCAATCGATTAGTATATTTGGTTTTTTTTTGGGGACTCTGCGTTCTCGAGAAAATTGGATTTGAAGTCCGTAAAAGTGAAAATAACGTCACCACTCCTCTGTTATTCGAAAAATTCTTCGCAAGAGGCCCTAAATCTCTTTTCCCTCTTTTGATGATGTTCGGTGATTCGGCTTCTCTCGCGCCGATCGGAATGAAGATGACCGTGAAAGGGGAAGGAAAAAATAACAAGTTTTTTTCTGTCTCAGCACTTTCTTCGTTCACCTCCCACTAGCTTTCGATTTTTTTTTCTGGGTTCGTGAAAAAGGAATATCCAAGAGGGAAATTCAAAATCTCTTGGGGAACAGAGAAAGTTTTTGAGTCGACAAGGGTTGATTCTTGTTCTTCGAGGTTCATGAAAATATGGTCCATGAATCTGAGAGTCTCAAAAATTTAGAAATCCAAAAAAGTTGAAGTTTGAAAATCGGGAAATCGAAGAATTCCAGAATAACTCGAATCCTTACAGAAAACTGAGGATCCTACAATTCAGATGCTCAATCTTACAAACTCCAAAGTTTCGATGATCTGAAATTCAAAATTCTGAAACTCTAAGAATCTCAAAACCCTTTGGAATCTCTGAAATTCTGAATTTCAAAGTCTTCCAGAATCTCAGAATCCGAGAATCTCAGAATCTCCGAATCATTCAAAATCTCGGAATCCCAAAATTTTAAAAATCTCGGAGTTTCAGAAATCTGAAAATCTCATAATCCTTCAGAATCTCAAATTCTCAATGTCCTTTGGAAAATTAGGTAACTCTGAATCTCAAAATTTCAAAATTTCCAAACTTCGAAATTTCAATATTTCAAAATCTCAGAATCTCAAAATTTTTTAGATTCTCGTCGATTCTGAATCTCCGAAGTTCTAAATTTCCAAGTCCTCCAGAATCTCAGAATTTGAGAATCTCTCAAAATTCTCGAAACTTGTTTATTGGTTGCATCAGATCATCAGTCATTCGTCACCAATGTCTTATCAGTCTTATTGACAGGAAAATTTGTTTCGCATTTTCCAATGATAAGAAAAATATAAACTCCTAGATTTTCACTCTTTTTTTTCAGTCCAGAAAATTTTCGAGGCCAAAATTCAAAAAGTTCTCAATGGAGCACACTTTCAGAAGCCATGGTAGTCACGGGTGTCACCTCAAAAGCCATTCGTAAAGGGGACGCCCAGCCTCCGCTGAAAACTGGACAATTTCGAATCTACAATATGAGATTCTGCCCGTGGGCAGAACGTGCGATGCTCTATGTTGCGGCGAAGGGGATCGAGTGAGACTTTTTTTGGGGATTTTGATGAGAAATTTGAATTTGGCGGGAAAAGAGCTTCAAAATGAGTATAAACATGATAGGTTTTCAGTGGCGGGAATTTGAAAAAAATTGAAAAAAAAACTTTTTTGAAATTTTTCCGAAAAAATTTTCGAATGATTTTTTAGACATTGCCTTCAGATCAAACCAGGTCATGTTCATACTCATTTTGAAGCTCTTTTTCTGCTAAATTCAAAAATGTCACTCAAAAACTAAAATTTCATCGAAAACGAGGCATTTTTCAGCGCCGAAGTGATCAATGTGAACGTGACCGATAAGCCCGAGTGGTTCTTCTCAAAACATCACCAGGGAAAGGCTCCGGCTATCGAGCACGATGGGAAAATTGTCATCGAGTCCGGTTATATTCCAGAATATTTGGATGATGCATTTCCAGAATCCCGAATTTTGCCCACGGACCCTTATCAGAAGGTTCAGCAAAAACTGTTGGCCGAGAGATTGACGGCGGTGAGGGAATCGGAAAAATTTTTTGAAAAATTTTCGGAAAAAACATTTTTTCCGAAGAAATCAGGTCGAAGGTATTCCGAAAAAAACTGTTTCGAAAAATTCTCCGAAAAAAATTTCTGAATAAAAATTTTTTTTTTCGAAAATTTTTTTTTCAAATTTTCACATACACTGGTTGAAATCTTATTCAAACAAAATTTCTGTGAAATCGCGCTCTATTGACAACATTTTCAGGTGGCCTTTGCCGTTCCCCAACTGTTCGCAGTGATGCGAGACAAAAGTCTGAAAATCGAGAAACAAGAGAAGGTTTTTGAGGTTTTGAAGCAGGCCGAGAACTTGCTGGAGCATGATTTCTATGCCGGTTTGTGTTTACAGCTAAGTTCCGCCCCTTTTGCAACCCTGGCGCGATGATTTTGCAATTTTGCGGCGCGGATTTTTTAGAGATCAAAAATAACGGTTTTAAAGTGTTTTTTGGTGTCAAAATAGTCAAATCGTACAGAAAATCACAAAAAAAATTTTTTTTTCGAAATTTTTTTGAAATTTTTGAAAACATTTTTCGAAAAAAAAATTTTTTTTTCGAAATTTTGTTTCATATTTGCAGCAAAAACTTGAAATGTGTATTTCCTTTCGAACATACCGAAAAAAAAACGCTTTTTTTGCTGATTTTTGAAATGCATGCGGCAACATTGCAAAATCGGTGCGGTACGCTTGCAGAAAGAGGGCGGAGCTTAGCGGAGTGTCGTTGTTTTTGAAAATATCCATTTTTTTCAGGCTCCACCCCCGGCTACCCCGACTTTCTCTCGTTCCCGTTTTTCGAGAAAATCTGGTGGTCCGCCAGTCTCGACGGAATCGTTGATCTACCCACCGAGGGATTCCCGGGAATTCAAAAATTCCCAAAATTGACGGCTTGGTTCGAGAGAATGCTCCACTCCGACGTCGTACAGGCTGTCACTCAGCCCATCGAGTTTGGAGCGTCGTTTATGAACGCCTATGCGACGCATGGAGAGTTGAATTATGACTTGGGACTTTAATTGGTTTATTTTTTCTTTTTTCCCATAAATTGTATCTGAAAATCTGTTTTTTCTAATAAATAGTTTAAATAAAAACCCAAATTCGAATTCCCTCGCAAAGTGTTGAGTGCAACGACGCTCCGTATGCCAATTGATTTCGCCCGCGCGATTTGAATCTGTACGGTTTTTGCATCAATTTCGTCCATTTTTCGTCCAATTTTACTCATTTTTCTCCATTTTTTCCAGCTAAAAATGGCTCAAGTTGCTGGCAAAGTGAATACCGCTGTCGCCACCATCAAACAAATCATTGCGGAGCTCAAATTGGTGGATAAATCGTTCGGCGCGACGTCGGCGCAGTACAAGTACCTCACCGAGCAAATGCGAGCCGATCAAGTGACCACTCGGCGGTATTCCAAAGCTGAAAACGAGTCGGAAAGTGTGGCGAAGCTCTATTTGAGCTATATTCAGGGGTGAATTGTGAAATTTTTTTTTTTTTATTTTTATTTTTCCCAAAAAAAATTCTAAAAACCTTCATTTTGGCTCAAATTTTTTGATTTTAGGCTCAAAAAATTCCAAATTTTCTGTATTTCAACCCTTTCAGAACCCGCCGACTGAACGAGCTCCAAGAACGATACAAGGGCGGCGAGAAGAGCATCGAGGAGAGCGCCCGTATCGTTGGCCTGAAACTTCCCGAGAGAAAGTATTGATCGATTTTTCGATTTTTTGACTTGATTTTTGTTCTAGATTTAGATTTTTGACTCGAAATAAACGCTTTTTCATGGTTTTCCAACTATTTTTTTGTGATTTCAGTGGGGTTTTCGCCTCTCGAGTCCATACTTTCCTATTTTTCTTTTTAAACTATTTTTTTTTCTAAAAATTCAACTTTCCAGCTTTAAAAACAAACAATGAGCAAGCCGAACGAGGCGGCAGTGGAGAAAAAATCGAACTATGCGTTTCTGGTGGCGCCCGCCAAAGATCTGGTCGAGAACTTCTCGATCGATGTGCTCAGGGTGCGGAAAAGTCCAAGAAAATTGAATTTTTCCATAAAATTTCATGAAAATACCAAAAAAATCCCCGAAAATCATGCATTTTCGTCTAAAAACCTCTAAATCCACAGAAATCGGTCCAAAATCATTTTTAGTCATTTTGTACTATTCGAAGTGGTTTTTGACTCGAAAATAGCTAGAAAAGTGGTGAAACTTGACTAAAATTGCTTCAAATTACTCAAAAAATGATTTATAACGACTAAAAATGATTCGGAATGTTTTTGAACTTCTCCAACGATTTTCAACCAATTTCAGTGATTTTTCGACTATTTTTAGTCATTTTTAGACTTTTTCAGCTAGTTTTTGACGCAAAATTCAACTGAAAATAGTCGAAATTAGCTCTGAAAGCTTGAATTCATCGAAAATCGCCAATTCTCATCTTCCAGGCCCTCACTGGCTACCTGGAAGCGATCCAACACGCCGACGACGAGGCGGAAGAGCATCCGACGGAAGTGTTCAAATTCTTCGACTTCGCCGAGGGCTCGCGAATTCTCGACGGCTGTCAGAAGGTGTACGGAAAGAAGGTGGACCATCTGATTCAGATGGTGCACTCGGTCGTCGATCTCATCGAGAATCGAACGGACGGCGCCGGCGGAAGGGGCGGAGCGAGGCGGGGGCGGAGGGTTGCGAATTTCGGATCCACCGGATACGATTTGATCGACATTCGCGAGGTGAAGAGGGACGCGTTGGCCGGTGTGGAGAAGGCAATCAAGGGTGAGGGAAGACTGGAAAAGCAATTTTTGGAGGGATTTTGAGTGAAAAATTGAGATTTTCAGCTCAAAATTGGTCCAGAAACTTCAAATCTTTTGGTACAATTTCACTTCAAAACCATTGATTTTCAGAGACTTTCAATTGGAAAATTGAGATTTTTGGCTCGGAATTGGCCAGATTCTGGAACTTTTGACCTATTACCCCTTTTCTAGCGAAGACAACTGAATTTCATGAAAAATCGAGATTTTCAGCTTAAAATTGGTCCAGAAACATGCTTAGGTGACGGGAAATCTCGAGAGTACACTGAAAACTACACTGAAAATCGACATTTTTGGAGGGATTTTGAGTGGAAAATTGAGATTTTCAGCAGCAAAATTGGTCCAGAAACTTCAAATCTTTTAGTACAACTTCACTTCAAAACCATTGATTTTCAGAGACTTTCAACTGGAAGTTTGAGATTTTTGACTCCAAATTGTGTCAGGTTCTGGAACTTTTGACCGATGGGCCCTTTTCTGGCAAAGAAAATTGGTTTTCATGAAAAAAAAAAAGATTTTGAGTTCAAAATTGGCCCAAAAACTTTAAATTTAAAGTACATAAATTGGAAGATCCGCCACCAAAAACCTAGTCTAGGCTTTTCGAAAAATGCGATTCTAAGCGATTTGTGAATCAAAATCGATGTTGGAAACTCTGGAAAGTTCAATTTTTCGTTGAAAATTTGAAATTTTTGGCTCAAAATTGGTCTGGAAATTGAAAAGTCGTAGTTTTTGACGAGTTCAAAGATTCATCAAAAATAGGATTTCCGACGGTTTTCTGAATGAAAAATTGGAATTTTTTGACCAGAAATGATTTCGGGAATTCTGAAGTCCTGCGCTGTAGAAAATTCGTTTTTTTTTTTAATAGAGATTTTTGGCTCAAAATTGGTCCAGAAACTTGACAAGACTCGAGAATCTTTTGATTCCCAAAAAACCCCCGTTGTTTCCAGAAGAGAAGAAGTCGATCGACGCTCTGCGAATGGTGGACAACGCGGAGGCGGCCGAGACGCTCTACGAACGAAAGCAGTGCCTTATTACGAAGCCCACGCAGTTCATGTTCAAACAGGACTACGGTCAGATTCAGCGCACCGACGAGCAGGTGCAGAATGCGAAGGCACGGCCCGAGATCATTGGCAAGGTCAAGGATTTCTGTGTGAAGAAGGCGGATGTGATTCATGACCAGGAGGTGCTCGTCACTCATGATGACTATAGGAAGAATGTGGATCAGTTCACGCTTCCCGGCGCCCGATGGATTCCGGATAATAAGGTGTTGGCGGCAAACTTTGGGCTGGCTGATATCGAGGTGGAGCTGGATCTCGAGCAGCAGAAGGAGCAGATCGACGCGTACGGTCCGTTTACGGTGAGTTTGGTCACTAAAAATCGGTCTTAAATGGGGTCTGGAGGATTATGGAGGATTTTGAAGCACACTGAAAGATTCTGGATGATTCTAAAGGATTCTGAAGATCTTCGAAGGATTCTAGATGATTCTCAGGGGCTTTGAAGGTTTCCGGAGAAGTCTGGACGTTTCTGAAGATTCTGAAGAGGCTCTGTACAATTCTGAATCATTTTCGAAGATTTTGCGGATTCTGAAAGAGACTCTTTGAGTTTTGAAGAACTCTGGAGGATCACAAAAGGTTCCCAGGCACTTCTAAGGTTACCGGAAAAATATAGAGAATCCTGAAAGAATCTGGAGGATTTTGGAGGATCCCGGAGGATTCCGGAAGAGTTTGGAGGCTTCTGAAGGATTGAAAAGGATTCACGGGGACTTTGAAGGTTTCCGGAGAAGTCTGGAGGATCTCGGAGGATTCTGAAGGATTCTGAATCTCGAATAGTTTCAAAAACGAAAAACTCAACATTTCAAACATCTAAAAATTTTCATGATCCTGAAGGGACGGTTCAAAATTATGATGGTTCAAAAAGGAAAACGGAGAGGTTTTCGAAATTTTGGAGGGTTCTGCAGGATTCTGGATCATTCTGCATCCTGTTGATTCTGAAGAATTTCAAGAAACTCTAAAAGATTCTGACCAACGTTACCCTCATATTCCAGGACCCCCTGACTGGCCGTGAAGTCGTCGCGCCGCCGCGTTGGTTCATCGAACAAGAGGCCACCCGTCAGCATCTCGAAATCCAGTCCCGTGCCGCGTCACGTGCCGCTACGAAAGGAGGAGGATTGCGCGATTCGCAGGCGACCGGTAGCCAAGGATCGCAGAGATTCTCTCAACGACAATCGCAGCCGTTCGTCGAACGTCATCGGAACAATCTCAATGAGTTTGTGTCGTTTGTGGAGGTAAGAGGGAGGGGTTGATTTGGTGAGGGAATGGATTGGAAATGAGAGTTTTTGAGGGAAAAGGAACCGGGAATCGAAGATTTTCAACTAAAAAGACTCTAGAGTGAGCTGTAAGGATTCTGAAGGACTTTGAATGATTCTAGAGGGTTCTGAAGGAATCTGGAGGAATCCGGAGGATTCTAAAGGGTTCTGGAGGAATCTGGATGATTCTAGAGGATTCTGAAAGATTCTGGAGGATCCTAGATGGTTCTGAAGGGTTCTGAAGGGATCTAGAGGGTTTTGGAGGACTTCAAAGAATTGCTCAAAGAATCTGAAGCATTCTGGAGCATTCTAACGGATTCCGTCGACTGAACGATGGCTTCAGAATAATTTGGAAGCCTTCAGAATCATTGAATTTCAATGTCAGACGTCTTGAAATTTCGACGAATTTTGGATCAATTTTCGAGTCGAACTTGGTATTCCAGGCGCTCTGGATGATTCTGGAGCCTTCCGCATCCCTCTGGATCGACGTGACTTCTTCAGAATCGTCTAGAAGCTTGTCTGGATCCTCAGAATTTTTCTGTTCAGTTTCTGACGTCTTCTGTGGTCTTCAGAATCGTCTAGGATCCTTAAGGTTGGAGGATTCCCAACGATCGATTCTGACGTCTTCTGGAGCTTTCAGAATGATCTAGGAGTCTTCAGAATCATCGGAGTTCGATGTCAGTCTTCTCGAAATTTCAATCTTGAAGTTTTTTCTGACGGAAACCCTCCAAAATACTCCAAATAGCTTCATCCAAAATCCCTACTTTTTTCTCCTTAGGGTCGAATCAACAAGAACCGCCCGTCGACGCATCTCAACGTGGGCCTCGTCGATATGTTCGTCGACAACTTCGGCGACGTCAGCTATCAGAATCCGAGTGCTCCCGAGCAAGACTTTGACTTCGACGACGACGACGGCGATTTCGGAGGCGTCGAGGAGAACGAGGAGAACGAGAACGAGAACGACTACGTGGCGAACGTGACGAGTAGAAGAGCGCCGAAGAAGCAGGTGGCCGACTATGATGTGTTGGAGCCGGTGAAGATTCCAATGTACACGGGCGATGAGGATATTCCCGGTGAGGAAGGGGGGAGGATTCTGAATCCTTCTTACTGAGAGAAAATCTGGAAATTTTGAGCCATTTTTGAGGATTTTGAGTCGTTTTTGGGCTCTGAAAACTCGGTTTTTTTCTTCAGAATCTTTGACTTTGAAGATCCTGAAATTCTCATTTTTTTCGAACTTGAAATTTGATTTTGGAGCCCTCTGAAGCATTCTGAAGGATTCTGACTACTGAACGATGCTTTAGAATCATTTGGGAGCCTTCAGAATCCTCAGATTTCGATGTCAGTCGTCTTGAAATTTCAAGTCGAACATTCCGAGTCGCACTGGATGATTCTAGAGCCTTCGGCATCCTTCTGGATCGGTCTAACTTCTGCAGAATAGTCCAAAAGCCCTTCTGGATCCTCAGAACCCTTCTGTTCAGCTTCTGACGTATTCTGGAGTCTCCAGAAGATCCAGAAGAAGTCTACAATGACAATTTCGACTGCTAAGATTCTGAAGATTCTGGACCTCAACTTTTGACCAAAAAATGTTCTCGAAAATGGCTCTAAATTTGTGGATTTTTTCGGCACCATAGCCAAAGTTACCCAAAAAATCTCTAATCCTTCAATTTTTTCTTCCAGTCACCCGAAAACCGGTGAAAGTGCTCACCCGGATTCCGCCCAAACCATCCGTGCTCCTCAAACGGAAACAGGCTCGCGAGGCGAAGATTCCCAAATCGAGGCGGGACGAGTTCATGGCGACGCACGACTATCTTCAGGTAGGAGGGGTTTTGAGAGAAAAATGATGATTTTTGATCGATTTTCGACGTTTTCAGATGATTTTGTGCTGTTTTAAGCCGATTTTACATCATTTTGAGCCCATTTTTCTGCTAACTTTTAGTCACTTCGGTTCACTTTGAGCCGATTTTCCACAGTTTCCATGCCCAAAACTTGGCTAATAAGAATGATGAAAACTTCACCCAAAAGGACGAAACGGTCCTGGACGAAAAATGAGCTCATTTGATGGAGTATTTGACTTGAAAATAGTTCGAAATTTGACTTGAAATACTGAGTTTTTTCAATATTTTGAGTCGATTCTTCGACGTTTTCAGACGATTTTTCAACATTTTGAGTCCAATTTTCGGTTAGTTTTTAGTCATTTCGGATCAGTCTGAGTCGATTTTCCATCGTTCCAAACCCAAAACTTGCCTAATAAGAATAATGAAAACTTCCCTCAAAGGACGAAAAATGATCTTTCAATCAAGAAAAATCGTCCCAAAAGTTTTGAAACTTTGCTTGAAGTTATTAGAAACTCGCTCAAGAATTAGTTCGAATGAAAGCAAACAATGCTCCTTTTGAGAAACAAATTTAGTTGAAAATAGTTCGAAACTGACTTGAAATAATGAGAAATCAACGAGGTTCTACGGGAAATATGCTCGAAATTATCAAAATTCAACCTCCTGGGATTCTGAAGAATTCTAAGGGATTCTGGAAGGTTCTCGAAGGTTCTGAAGACTTCTGGGAATGTCTGAAGGATTTTGAGGGAGTTTGAAAAGATTCTGGCTCAAAAATTGGAAGGAAAAAAATCATGAAAGTCTATCCAAAATTGACAAAATGACTCAAAATCTTCCCAACCAAAAACCTCTCCCTGCAGGACTTCTACTACTGGCGCAGCGCCGCTCGAATCAATCCCGACAAGGATTGGAAGGTCGAAGCGCTCCGTTCGGCGATTCTGACAGAGAAGAAGAGAAAGTGTCGTGAGAAGGCGAACAAGATCAAGGAGACGCGCGCGCAGAATCTGAAAACGGGTCGAAGAAGGAAGACGGATCCGATGGTGGATGAGATGGAGGATTTCGAGGAGGAGGAGGAAGGACCAGACGTCGATGGAGCACCGGTTGGGAATCGGAGAACCATGGGTGACGAGTGTGAGTCTTGACACAGAACAAAAACGCGGGAAATTTTGAAGGAAAATGAGCTAAAGAATCGCATTTTTGACTGGAAATAGCCCCAGGAGGATTCTGAAGGATACTGAAGGAGCCTGGAAGATTCTGGAGGTTTCTGAAGGCCTCTGGAGGACTCCGAGGGGTTCTGGAGGATTCTGAGAGATTCTGAAGGACTCTGGAGGATTTTCTAGGACTCTGGAAGACTCTGTAGGACTCTGAAGGACTCTGAAGGATTCTGGAAGATTCTGAAGGCCTCTGGAGGACTCTCAGGGGTTAGGGAGGATTCTGAAAGGCTCTGAACAACTATGAAGAACTCTGAAATATTCTGACGGATTCGGAAAATGTCTAGAGAATTCTGAACGATTCTGAACGATTCTGGAGGATTCTGAAAGGCTCTGGAGAATTCTGGAGGATTTTGGAGGATTCTAGATAATTCAGAAGGATTCTGGAGGATTCTGATGGATTCTGGAAGACTCCGGAGAATTCTGGAGGGTTCTAAAGGATTCCTGAAGCTGACGACGTCGTGCAAATTCGAAATCTCAAAAATTGAGAAATTTTGGTTTTCGAGAATCGCCGGAATTCAGATGACGTCAGAGTGCAGAAAAAAAACCGATTTTCAAGTTGCTTCGATTCAGAGTTGCGGTCGTAATTAGACTCGCTGAGAAATCGTATTTACGTCAAATCTCAGAATCTCTTCTGAATTTCTCGACGCCCCCACATTTCCCCCGTTCAACTTTCAATTTGCAGACAGAGACGTCGTCGACGACGATCTGCAAGCGGAGGTGGAGCTCGACGAGCTGGGCGGCATCGACTACGACGTCGACTTTGAGCCGATGGATCCGGTCGACCGAATCGGCGCAGAGTCCGACCGAGAAGCCGTCCCAATGCCCGACTACGATTTCGACGCCCCGCCACCGCCTCCTCAAGCGGTTCCAGCGGTTCCAGAAGCGAACGGAGCCGAAGCATACCGTCCGTTGATGTTCGAGGACATCGATGATGCCGAGTTGAACAATGTCATCAATCTGCCGGGAACCTTGTTCTTTGATAGTGAGTGGAAATGGCTGAAAATGGTTCAAAATAGACTGAAAAGCGTTTGAAATTGACTAAAAATGGTCTAGAATCGGTCGTGAATCCACCAAACTCGACCCCCTAACCTCTCGGAATCTTCCAGAAGCGCTGCCACTGCTCAAAAAGTTCGCCGAACACAAGACAGACCGCGAACAGATGGCCTACGAGATGGCCAAAGCCTACGAAGACGTCGACGTCGCCGTTTCCACACTCCAGGAGCAAGTCGACAAATGGCATCAGAAGATGGAGCCGATTCTCGATGAGGGAGAGACCAGGAAGGAGTATGATGTGAGTGTTTGGAGGACGTTTTGGATCGTTTCGAATCCTGGAGATCTACGAATCTTCAGCACCTTGGAATTCTGGAGTCTAGGGCCTTCTGGAAATCAGAAAATGTGGAACTCAAAATTCGCCGAAAATGACAAAAATCTCACTGGCCAATTTTGCCTGAAACGGTTCAAGTTTGGAAGGAGACTGGCCAAAAATCGTCATGTGCCCTTGGAGATTAACAATGTTGAACCATTTCTAGACACATTTTAGCTGCCTCTTGGGGCTTTTTCTCCTTCTTCAAATTCAAATTTTCGTCCAAAAAAGTGTCCTTGCTAATAGTCAAAATCACACACAACGATACACCAATCGCACCGTCTTGAAGCCACGCCCACCAGGGATCCTTTTAAGTCTACCTCGGAACCAGCAGTGACGGCCTATGTAGTTCGAAAGAGGAGTGTCTGAAACTTATATTTCCGAGTTCAAAATTTGAACTGTTCAAATCCGGTCTATGGGAATTCTGAAGACCAGTTATAGATTCTCAAAGTGCCAAAATAGGTTTTCAAAGTCAGTTTTTCGAGGAAAAATGCACTTTTAGACATTTTGAGAGCCTATAACTGGTCTTCAGAATTCTTGTGAGCAGGATTAGAACGCAGAAATCTAGGTTTCAGGCAGTCCTCTCTCGAACTACATAGGTTGTTACTGCTGATTCCGAGCTCGACTTGAAAGGTTCCCGGGTGGGCGTGGCTTCGAAAAAAGCCCCAAGATTCAGCTTAAATGTGGCTAGAATTGGTCCAACTTTGAGTGATCGAACAACAGGCTCAAGGTGACCAAAGTGAGCAGAAAATGACCCGAAACCCCCGTGGAATACGGCTGAAAGTGGCTCAAAAATGAGCCAAAAGGGGGGGGGGGGGGAAAGATGACTTAACCAGGATACCCGTTTTAGAATACCTCTGAGAATTTTCTAGAAATTGACTCATATATAGAGCAGAATCAGAGCTCTCGAATGTGCTATGTGGCTACCTGCGCCGACTTCTAGAAGTCGAGATACAGGCTTCGAAAGATGGTGAACCACCGTGGGAATGGTGAAAAAGGCCATCTTTCGAAGGCTGTATCTCGACTTCTAGAAGTTTTCATAGCTAGCCACATAGCACATTCGAGAGCCCTGATTCTGTTCTATGTATGAGCCAGTTTATAGAAAATTCTCAGAGGTACCCTAAAACGGGTATCCTGGTAAAACTGATCGGAATTAATCAAAAACGGTCGAGATTTATCGAAAACTCAGCTAAAAATGTCACATTGAAACGGCTGAAATCTGGCAAATGGCTGAAAAAACCTGTCGAAAATCCGAACAGCTCGAAATTTCTAGGCTCAATTGACCGAATCAAGCCTAAAAAAGTGCCAAAAAACCCAAAAATGACCTGTTTCATTACAGGTTCACGCAGTGGGCAAACGCGTACTGGACGAATACTCGGCGGCTGGCGAGACGAAGCGTCTGGTGGACCTATGCGTCGGCCACCCGTGGTACGAGATCTCGCGAAACTTCCTCTCGTGCCTCTTCATGTGCAACATGGGCAACGTGATGGTGGAGGACGATCAGACGCTGTCGCTCGAGGATCGCATCAACTCGATGCGCATCACGTACATTCACAACAAGATGCAGAGCGAGAAGATGCAGGAGTTGTCGTTGGGCGAGCCCGAGCAGCAGAAGAAGTGATTGTGTCGCTTAATTCATTATGTTCTTCTTGTTTTTTGTTCTCTTAAAAATGACCCAGAATTTTCAAGTTTTCGATTCTAAACCCTCTAAATTGAGCCAAAAACTGCTCGAAATCTCCAAAAGTCGACTGAGAATCGAGAAATTTTGGCCTAAAATACCCGAAAATTTGTTCGAACTCTCACTCGAAATTTTTCAGTTTTTGTCGGAAAATTTTTTATCAAATTCTATGGATTTTGAAACCAAAATTTTGAATTTCCCGCCCAAATTTCGATATTCTCGCCCAGTTTTTTGGCCATTTTCCTTTCCCCGTTTCCCCCCTCTATAATCTCGTTTTATGAACTTTTACTATCCTCTTCTCTATAACTTCTTCAAGCCCCGCCTCCTTTCTCCTTCTAAAAAAGGGGCGGAGCTTATTCACTGATCTGACAATAATATTATTATCTCTCTTTTTTTTCCTGTATCTCTTTGTCTCTGTCTCTTTTTTCAAATCACTGACAACGATTTCACCAATATCTGTATTCCATTCCATTCTGTGTACTAAACCACCGACTACTGGTTTCTTCTTCTCTTTTCTTGTTCCGTCTGAAATAATTTTATGTTTGTTTTTGTGATTTCCTCCCACCCAATGAATAAAGACGATGATTGCATTTCGAGAATCTTTCAGATTTCAAAAAAGCTACAGTAAGACCCAGAATCGGAGTTTGGAAAAAAATTGTTTTTTTGATTTTCTGATTTTTCGAAAAGCTCGGAGTATCAGAATCTCAGAGCTTCAGTGCTTCGGAATTTCAGAAAATTTTGAACTTGAAGAAAAGTTTCAGAATCCTCTGATCAGTGTGTCTATTATTGACAAAATTGCTCGGAAAAACTCTTCGAAAAAATTTTCCGAAAAGGACTTTCGAGTAATTTTTTCGAAAAATTTCTCGGATATTTTTTTTTCCAAAATTTTTTCGGACTTTTTTTTTTGTTAGTTTTTCGAAGAGTTTATTCGAGTAATTGTGGCAGGAAGTTTTTAAGTGGAATTCTTATCGAAAAAATTTTTTCGAGAAAGTCTTAACTCAAGCTTCAATAGGACGAATAAAAAGTTTTTAACAATTTATTTTTTCAAATTCAAATTTCCGCCCAAAAAGTGTCCTTGCTAATAGTCAAAATCACACACGACGATACACCAATCGCACCGTCTTTTGGTGCGTTGCTGACTTTCACGAGGTCGACCGACGAAATAGTGTGTCGAATCGAGAGAGTGCGAGACGAGCAGAGATGGTCACACACACAAACTTACACAATACATACATACGCTGGTTGCTGTGTTTTTCTCATTCTTTTTCATTTTTTTCGTCTTTAATGTTCACTCATATGATATCGATATCGATATTTCTTTTTCAGAAAAAAAATTTCCAAAAAATGTCGTCTTCTTCAGACGTCGTACCAGCCGGACAGGCAACTGTAAGTTTTCTAGGCACTTTTAAAAAGTTTTGAAACCCGTGCAACACTTTAAAAAGGAAGAAAAAGAAAATTAGCCCGAGTGGGGTTCGAACCCGCGACCCTATTTTCCAAAGTCAATGTTGTTATCCACTAGGCCACGTTGCGCACATTGCTCTTGGCGCGACGCCGTGATCAGTCCCCAAGTCCCAAGCTGTGACGCTTGCTTCCTCCCCCTTTTTTATACGCCCTCCCACCTCCAACTCTCAGTAGAGGCGCTGGTGTAGTGGTTTACACTTTTGAGTGCCACTCACTCGCCCACGGGTTCGACCCCCAACCCCTCCAAATCTTTTTTTAAACTTTTTTCTGTCAATTTCCAGACCTCCGGATGGCTCGCGACCGTCGGAACAGCAGCGGGTTGGGCGTGGGATGGTCTGAAGGTGACCGGAAGTGTTATCAATGATATAGGAGCGAGTACGACTAGGAATACAGTATGCTCAACGGCCACCGTAGCCGGCGGAGTTTTAGGAGGATGGAGTGGCACGACTATCGGTATGATATTTTGAAATGCAAAGACGCTCCATTGAGAACTTTTCGCGATTTTCAGGCGGTGCAGTGGGGTCGCTGATTCTTCCAGGGATTGGTACCGCGGTGGGGTCCGTTTTGGGCGGAGTCTCCGCTGGACTAATGGCCAGTAAAGCGACGATTGTGGTGACGGATCGAGTACTCGACGATATGAACTACGATATCGAGACTATCAGCTGTGAGAAATGTGGGCGGGGCTTCCGCTGCAAAATTTACAAGGAGGGTCGAGAGAAATTTTGTTATCGGTGTAAATGAATTGTTTTTTCTTTTGTTTGAACTATCACTTCATATAAATAACATGTACGAATGAATAAATTATGAAAATACAAAAAAAATTTTCGAATTTTTTTAATGAGAAAAAAATTCAAATCTTCAAACAACTAATCTCCTCAACATGATGCTCCTTGCGATTTTCCATCAAGATCCAGGAGCCTGAAAAAAATTGAAAAAAAATTTTTGGAAAAAATTTTGTTCGAAACTTTTTCCGATAAATTCTTATCCGAAAATTTTTTCCTATAAACTTTTTCGGAAAAAAAATATCGACAAAAATTTTATCGGAGAAAAATTTTTCGGAAAAAAAGTTACGAAAAAAAATTTTTCGGAAAAAAAGTTTCGAAAAATAATTATCGGAAAAAAATTATGTTTCCGAAAAAATTTTCGAATATCACCCCAACCCACCTTTGCGACACTCCAGCATGAACTTGTTCTCAATAATATACTTCGAAGTTTTCTCGGAAATTTTGAATTTTTTCGCGCCATCTCCACACTGAACCTCTATCGCCTTACACGCATAATATTCGAATGGAGGAGATACGGTAACTGGCAGACAATTTTCACACGAATCCATAATAGGCGGTTGGGAGGCGCAGGATAGGCAGTCTGAAATAGAAAAGTGTCGATGGAGCGCACTTTCCTTCTTATAAAATTTCATGATTGTCAATGAAGCACATTTGCCTACCCTGTCCTGGATCCTCGGGCTCCGGTTGGGGCGCTGGTTTGGGGTCCGGCTTGATTTCGGGTTCTATTGGTTTCTGGGGTTCCAAGGGGGTCACCGTCTTCTCCTTCTCCTCGATTTTCTCGATTCGTTTTTCGATTTCGACGATTTTGTTATAAATAGTGCGATTGTCTGGAAAAAATGCTTCAAAATGAGTATAAACATGCCTAGTTTGGGTTTCAGATTTCGGCTGGAAGAAAGTTTAAAACGCTCACAACTTCTTTAGTTTTTATCCAAATTCGATAATTTTAATACCATTCACTTTGCTTTAAAAAGAGCTTCAAAATGACTATAATCATGACTAGGTTTGAAATGCAAGTTGGGTCCCGCCACGAAAACTTCTTAAAGGCGCATACAGTAATCTCGTGATTTACATAATGCTCAGAATATGATCATGATTATACTCATTTTGAAGCTCTCAACAAGACAAATGCGATGGTCATAACTTCATGGAGCAACTCTCAATTTTCAGCTTTCAATTTTCAAAAAAAGTGAGATCCTTCATTCGCAACCAATATATTCAAACTCGGCTCGTCGAGAGCTTCAAAATGAGTATAATCATGACCCGATTCTGTTCACTTTTTGGGTCTCGCAGCGAAACTACGGTGTGTGCCTTTAAATTTTGAAGTTTTCGTGGTGAGACCCAACAGGGGCATGATTATACTCATTTTGAGGCTCTCCACCTCCCAAAATCAAAAATCCTACCCAAATAAAAATTCTCGACAGTTTGATGATGATGGTGATGGTTGACGTTGGAGGTTTGTGTCCACGGCTTGGATACAGTATGCGGGGCGCATTGATGGGTTACTGTAGGTAGCAGGACCACAGTAATAGAAAACAAAGAATACAACAGCATTTTTGGCGACTAACGGAAGCGATGAAAATGACCGAAAAAAGTTTCCGTTTTTTCCAAATTTTTTTTCGGGTAAAAAGTGAGACTTCATAATTTGCATATCCTCCAGAAAGTGTACTGTAATTAATTTCCGGAGAGCGAAACCAGTTCGATGACGTCATCGTCGGAAACTTTGCGTTTTCTCCGAAACGACGTCTTCTTTTCAGAAGACGTCAATGGAGGAGAAGAAAGTGAATTCAGGGAGGACGACGGGGTGGACAGTGGCGCGTCGCCAGACCAGATTTCCTGGAATTAACGGTGGATACGTGACTTTGAAGTTTTTTTTGTTGTTGTTGGAATGAGGGAAAAGATCAAGTGCGTTTCTAGAACTTTCTGAGTGCAAGGTGAAGTTTTTTGGAGGAGGCTTCTGAGGCTCTAGAAAGCTCAAAAGTTATATTTTTCTAGTCTAAATCAAAGTATTCAAATTTGCCGCGCCAAGAGCTTTAAAATAAGTATAATCATGACCAGTATATCCTTTCGAAAAGGGTTCGAGAAATTTTTCGGAAAAAATTTTTTCGGGAAATTTTTTTCGAAGAAAGTTTCCGAAATTCTTCATCGAGAGAATATTGCCGAAATTTTTTCGACTACTCTTCGAAAAAAACATTTTTCCGAGAAAATTTTTTCGAGATTTTTTTTTCAAAAAATTTTTTCCGAGACACTTTTTTCGAAAAATACGTTTTTTGAAGAAGTTTTCGAGAAGTTTTTTTTCCGAAAATACATGACTGATCATGACTATGTTTGAAGAAGTTAGAAAAACATCGAAAGTTAAAGGCGCATACCGTAGTTTCGCGGCGAGACTCAAAAAGTGATCAGAATCGAGTCATGATTATACTCATTTTGAAGCTCTTGACGAGCCAAATCTAATGGTAGCAGTTTAAAAACAAAATTCCAAAAAAAAAACCGACCTTTGTAATATAAATAACCATTACAAGCCAAGAGAATAAAAGGATCCATCCGAGATAGCAAATCTCCTTGTCTCGGCGCTGACAAACTGCTTCAGATGCACATTCCATTTTTTTTTTTGGAGAACTTTTTTTTTGGGGAGACCCCAAAAAATGAAGAAAAAAGAATGAAAGTGGTGAGGAATTGAGCCCGGAAACGCTTTTGGGTAAGGAGCGGGAGAATAACAATTATGGGATCGAAGGGAGCAAAAATATTTATGGTGAGAGATGAAAGTTTTTTGGGGAGAGTTGGTAGACCGAAATATCAAAAGTTTAGAATCTCAAAATTCTTCAGAATCTCAGAATCTGAGAATCTCGATCCACTGGAATCTTCCAACATCAAAATTATTTGGCTTTCGAAAAAAACTTGTTATGCTTATTTATATTATTAAGGTCAGTTTTTTTTAAATTTGTACACTTCTCAAATTCAAACTGCCGCCATTAGATTTGGCTCATTAAGAGCTTCAAAATGAGTGGAAAAATTTCAAGTTGTTCAGGCTTTTTTCCTTTCTTGTCGGCTTTTCTTTGTCGGCACTTTCTTGAGCTTTCTGGAAAAATTTCCGAAAAAGAAAAAATTAATTTCTAAAGCGTTGTCGAAATTCACACACTGTCCTAAACAACAATACTCGATATTCAGATTTTCAAAGTTCAGAAGTTCAAATTCTCATAGATTCTGAGATTCTGAAAATGCAAAAAAAAAAACTGTGTAATATACAAACTGTCTTTATTCCAGTCAGTAAAAAAATAATTTTCTTCCCATTTTCCAGTGAAAATTTTTTTCAGACTGAAAATGGGGGAAAATTGGATTGAAGCGTTACGATTGAGAACTCTTTCCCCCACCCGAAATTGGGGTTCGCAGAGCAAAAAAAACAAAATGAGAAGATCTCATTTGTTGTTCTTCTTCTCCGCCGTTGCCGCCGCCGACGTTGCGTTTTCGGCCCCTCTCGATTTCTTGTTCATCATCTTCTGCATCACCTCAAGCTTCTTCACCAACTTTTTCCTCTCGGCCATTTCATTCTCCTCCACTACCACCATACCCTTCTCCTCGATCTGAATCCGTGTCGCCGGAAATTTGATGGGCACGTGTCTGCATCCTTCCGGTTTTCGAGACTTCCAAATTGGGCAGTAGTCCTGAAAGTCAGTTTTTGAGGGAGATAATAAGTTTTTTGAATTTGCCGCGTCGAGAGCTTCAAAATGAGTATAATCATGCCTAGGTTTTAAGAAAAGTTGAGTCTTGCCTTAAAGGCGCATACCGTAATCTCAAAATTTGAAGTGTTGGGAATAGGGTCATGATTATACTCATTTTGAAGCTCTCAACGAGACAAATGCGATGGTAGTATTTTTAAACGCAAATTTTGACTCCAGAGAAAATTAGAGCTCACCAGCGCATGCGAATCACACTTGATGTAGTAGACGGAGAAATGATGCCACTTCGATTCGGGAATCAGAATTCCGGGACAGTGAAAAACTTCGACGTCGACAGAGTCGCCAGCATCGATGAATCCCATCGGAGCCTTGATGTCGAACATCTCGTTGTTGGTGCACTTCACTTTGTAGGTGTATCGATGCTTGGTGGGATTCTTGAGGTGGATCCGATTCTTGGTGTACACCCAACCGATGCGTACATCGTTGAAGAAGACCTGAAGAGATTTTGAGATTCTCGGATTCTGAGATTTCGAGATTTCGAGAGATTTCGAGAGATTCTGAGAGATTCCGAGAGATTTCGAGAGATCGAGAGAGATTGCGAGAGATTGCGAGAGATTTTGAAATTTTCAGATTCCATGGATCCCTAAAGATTCTGAAGATTCTGAAACCCAACGCTACCCTACTTTTTGCCGCGAAATTCAAAATTTTCGGAAAAAATCAAAATCTGAAAAAAATTTCGGAAATGTACATGTCAAAAAATGTACATGTCAAAACTTTGAAAAAAGTGAAATTTATTTTCAAAAATTTTCAAATTCCCGCCCGACCTGCGCCACCCCGCCCCCTGTACTCGATTCCGAGTTCCTTTCTTTAATCTTTTGATATCTGTTGTACTTTCTCCCCACCATTCGTCACTTTATTATTAAACTATATGATTCATCTGCCCCCACAGATTCTTTCCCCCGCCCATTCCTATCCCTTCTATCAGACTGTTAGACTCCACCCACAGTCCCCACATAAAAGCCTCCCTCTTGGAGGGAGGCACAAGCCAAGAGGAAACATTCAATCTTTTCTTTTCCTCATTTTATACTTTCATTGTTTGTTATTTCTTTCCTTTTAATAAAGGTTTAATTACCCAAGTTTGAGGTCTCAACGTCGATCGACTTCAAACTTGGGTTTCTCACGAATGCCGCCGGGGATTGGTGCATCACAGCTACTGAACTATCTACGTGAACTAATCAGAGCAGCATCGACATCAACCGAGTGGCAATGGAATTGAGCGATTGAGCATGGACGTTCGCCGATCCGAGCGAAACAGAAATGATCGACGCCGCCGCAAACTACGTGAAAGTGAGAACTATTAGACCTACTCGAGGACCCAGGACATCCACGAGTTTCTAAGAAGTGAGTCCTGAAGTTCAACCTCGTCACCCTAGAACGTGACTATCAAGTGCTGGAACAAGTTGGAACTAAACTACTGGCGATTCCGGTAGAGCGACAGTATCCACCCAGAACACGAACGAGAATGGAATGTCACATTACTTGTGTAAAAACGATTGTAAGGACAAACAACGTCACTGTTTGATCTAAGAAGAAAGTTGAAGCAAGTCAAGGGGCAGAAGCGAGGACGAATGAACGATGACTCAGAAGAACCCAATCCTGATCAAAGAAAAAGCCGCGGCCGAAGGACGATATGATTCAACTCGACGAATGAGATTACAACCGAATCAGTCCCGCCGGGAGCCTGCTCTACGAGCATCTTTTCAGAAAAAGATCTAAGCTACATCATCATGCAAGCAGATCTTGATCGACGACTACAAGAACTATGACCGAATTAAGCAGATCTACACCGTCATCTGCTGAGCCGGGAGTGAACTCGATCTCGAATTCCTCTTTTGAGAAGGAGATTGCTGGGAAACGAATAAAGCTAATGATCGAGAGATGTATCGACGCCATTCATTTGCTGAGTAGGGAGTGTACTCGATTCCGAGTTCCTTTCTTTAATCTTTTGATATCTGTTGTACTTTCTCCCCACCATTCGTCACTTTATTTTTAAACTATATGATTCATCTGCCCCCACAGATTCTTTCCCCCGCCCATTCCTATCCCTTCTATCAGACTGTTAGACTCCACCCACAGTCCCCACATAAAAGCCTCCCTCTTGGAGGGAGGCACAAGCCAAGAGGAAACATTCAATCTTTTCTTTTCCTCATTTTATACTTTCATTGTTTGTTATTTCTTTCCTTTTAATAAAGGTTTAATTACCCAAGTTTGAGGTGTCTACATATCAACAACCAATCTACTGATCTAACCAATCTACCGAATCTAATCTACCGATATCTACCAACTCCACTGATCTATCGAAGCCAATTTACCCCCACTCACCGTTTTCTCCTGAATCACCAAAGCGAACTTCTTCGTCTCGACGTCTCCAGGCGATGGCTTCACCGGCTTGAACACCTCCTTCATCTTCTCATCGAACTTCTTCTTCTGCTCCACCCGCATTCGTCGCGACGTCATCGGATCCTCCACGTCTCCATCGACCGACGACATCTTTTCAGATGACGTGAAAGGTTTTTGTTGTTGTCAGCGAAGAGAATGTGGAGAATAAATCGATTATCGATTGTTCTGGACTTGATTGACTTTTTCTCTTGGTTTTTTTTGGCCTTGGGTTACCAGGGCAAGGTCAATCGGCCAGAACTTCACGTTTTGAGGGCTCAAAAAGTTTTTGTCGAAAAATCGAAAAATTGAATTTATTCATTTCTCGTGAATCAATCAATAATGAGCGTGAGCGTCGAGCCACCGATTGCCACGTTCAAGGCGACCGGAGGCAACTCTGTACACTTTATTGTCTCTTCGGTTCCTGATTCTAGAATTGCTTTCAAGGTGAGTGATGCCGACTTTTTGTCTAAAAAAACCGACAAAATCATCTTGTCAACTTTTTGTCGATGAAAATCGGCAAAATCATTTTTTCGACTTTTGTCGACTTTTTGTCAACTTTTTGTCAACTTTTTGTCGATGAAAACCGACAAAATAGTTTTGTCGACTTTTGGTCAATTTTTTGTCAATAAAAACCGAAACAATAGTTTTGTCGACTTTTGGTCAATTTTTTTTTTCATAAAATCCAAAAACTTTTTTTGTCATTTTTTTGCCGATAAAAACCGACAAAATAATTTTGTCAACTTTTTGTCAATTTTTTGTCGATAAAAACCAACAAAATCATCTTGTCGACTTTTTGTCAACTTTTGTCGACAAAAGTCGACAAAATCTTCTTGTCGACTTTCTGTCGATAAAATTCGACAAAACCAATTTGTCGACTTTTTGTCAACTTTTTGTCCAAAAAACCGAAAAAACTTTTTTGTCGACTTTTTGTCAATGTTTTGTCGATAAAATCCGACAAGATCATTTTGTCGACTTTTTGTCCACTTTCTGTTGATAAACTCCGACAAAAATCATTTTGTCGTCTTTTTGTCAATAAAATCCGGCAAAATAGTTTTGTCGACTTTTTGTCAACTTTTTCTCGATAAATTCCGAAAAAATCGTTTTGTCGACTTTTTGTCAACTTTTGTCGATAAAAACCGACAAAATTATTTTTTCGACTTTTGTCGACTTTTTGTCGATAAAATCCGAAAAAATTATTTTGTCGATTTTTTGTCAACTTTTGCTTGATAAAATCCGTCAAAACTTTCTTGTCGACTTTTTGTCCATAATAAAATCCGACCTGTAAATTTCAGGTGAAAAGCTCGAACAACGAGAACTACCGTGTGCGTCCAGTATACGGATTCGTCGAGAGCAAGGGACGCACGAAATTCGAAATTCTTCGTTTGGAGGGACCCGTGAAGGTGTGAAGAATTTGAAATTTGATTAGAAATTTTTCGAATTTCTTTTTCGCTGACTCAAATGAGCCTAAATTCAAAAAGATTTTCAAAATTTTCCATATCTGAAAAATTTCAAATTCCCGCCAACCCAAACTTGCAGGACGACAAACTGGTGGTGTTGTGGGCGGAGGTGCCCGCCGACGAGATCGAGCCGTGGGCGCCGTTCAAGGCCGGCGGCCAACAAGGAGACGTCACGATTCTGATGAAGGCGACGTAGTGGATTCTGGATGCATTCCAGATGACACTGATCAATCGATAAAAAAACTAAGAGATAATGGATATGATTTGAATTGAAAATAAATTCGTTTTCAATTTTTTGGAATTTTGACTCTGAAATCATGCTCAGCTCGCCGAGAGCTTCAAAATGAGTATAATCATGCCTAGGTTTGGTAACAAAGTTGGGTCCCGCCACGAAAATGTTTAAAGGCGCATACAGTAATCCCAAAAACCGAAAAGTGAGCGAAATAGGGTCATGATTATACTCATTTTGAAGCTCTCGTCGCGCCAAGTTCAAATCTTGTGCTGGTTTTTGAAAATCTCCAACCTAACTGAAAATTTTTGAGTTTCAAATTTCCGGAACAGAAAATTTTCTTCATTTTGAGAAAAAAGAAAGAATCACTCGTAAATGTATCGAAAAAAGTGGATGGTGGGGGGAGGAAGCACAACCAAAAAAAAAGCGAAAAAAAATCTCACAACAATTGGGGGTTTGGAATGAAATGCAATCAAGTAAAAAAAATGTGGATATTTAAAGGAAGGGAGAGAAAATGCAGAAAAAAAATCAATAAATTATGCTCTGAAAAAAAGTGGGGGGAGAAAAAAAAATCATCACAATTCTCAAAATTACACTATATACTTATTATGCACGAGTTGAAGCGCGCTCTATTAAAAATTTTCGAAAAATTTCAAAAATTCTCAATGGAGCGCACTTTCTTTAGAGGCACTGGTTGGAGAGGCGGGAGAGGGGGAGAAATCTCATTAAAAAAAAACAAATTAAAGGCACACCGAGGAGAGCAGACTTCGAGACTTTTAGTAATACTGAAAAAAAGGGGGCGGGGCTTGTGAAAAAAATTTTGTGACTTTGAAAAATTTGGAAAAAAATTGTCAAATTTTATGCCGTCGGATTCTGGTATCCTTCCAACTGCCACATCTGATCCTTTCGTCCGATGCCACAGTCGTCAAGGGTCACTCGCTGATCAGCGCTGGTCATACATTTTCCGGTTTTTCGGTGGAGGAGGGTTCCGGCCTGAAAATTTCATTTTGAAAGTGAAAATTTTGAATTTGGCGCGTCGAGAGCTTCAAAATGAGTACCATCATGACCCCATTCGGATCACTTTGAGAAATTCGGGTCTCGCCGCGAAATTACGGTAGTTTTCGTGGCGAGACCCCCCGATTCTCAAACTGATCAGAATGGGGTCATGATTATACTCATTTTGAAGCTCTCGACGAGCCGAGCACGATTTCGCTGGTCTCGAAGTGCAAAAACCACCCTACCTGCTCATCGAACACAAAAATGTGCTTCGGATTCATCTTGCTAACCGTACACCGCTCCAGTTTGAGTTCCGAGCCGATTTGATAGACGTGTCCAGAGGATAGGCACAAATCATCCGATCGAATCTCGCCTTTTCCAGTCAGCGACCACGCCTGAAACTTTTTCAGTGATGAATAACGGGGAACGGATAATAAGGGGTCCAAGGGGCCAAAGGTCCAGAGGGGGTCAAAAAAACTCAAAATTTGGCGGGAAAATTGGAAAATTCAAAAACTCAAGATTATAAAACTGAAATTTTCCCTTTCGCCCAGACCCTGAACCTGATAGTTGGCCAGGAACGGAGCAATCTGATATCGATCCATTTGGCTCGGCACGAAAAGTTTGTGGCCGTCGGCGAATCGAATAGTCTGTGGTTAGTATTAGGGGCGAGGTGTTAGTAGATTGTAAAAGTGCTCTATTGAGAATCCAGGGACTTTTGAAATTTTCAACGCTGCAAACGCGCTCCATGGACAATCTCGCCTAACTCGGCTCAAAATGGCTCATTTTTCCGCAGATTTTCGATGCTCCCGTTCAAATTTCGCGGGCGACAAAAAAAAGTCCTACCTGATTGCCACCGGCACCATGACACGCCTGCATGCCCGGCGCCTGTCCGTCCTTCTTGCCATTCGTGTCCACACACTTCTCCGTGAATCGATTCGTAATGGATCCCAGGGATCGGAAGTCGGCGGGGAGTGGCGCCTCCGGGTAGATGTTCTCCAGGTACCATTTGAATGATTTGCACTGGAAAATGGGAGTTGAAAATTAAAAATCAAAAACAATTTTTTTTTTTGAAAATTTTTTTTCGAAAAAATTTTTTTTCCCCGAAAAGTTTCAAAATAAGTTTCAAAAGTTTGAAAGCAAAAAAAAACAAAAAAAAAAAATTTCGAAAAATTTTTTTTCCGAAAATTTTTTTTTTTTAAAGATTTTTAAAATCGCTAATTTCAGCTCATTCTGGCTCAAATTTTTTGGGATTTTCAAATTTTTCAAAAAATTTTCGATTTTCTCTCACCTGAAGCGTCTCTCTCAACTTCTTCCTCTCCGTCACGTCGCCAGCCTCGACATTTCGGGCGGCGGGCACCATTTTGTAGAAGAACGCCTTGTACTCGTCCATCCACACCTCCGCGGTTCGCGCCGCGTTGTGATGGATCACTTTGGCCGTGCCACCCGGGAATGTGTACGGCGTCTGTTTTCTGAAGACGTGACCGACGCGAGAGCACGGGTGGATTTCTAGGGAGCCGCCGCACATCCAGACCTGCAAAAATTTTTTAATTTTGGACCATTTTCAGTGATTTTTGGACAAATTTCTCACCCTGAACGAGATCTCCAGATTCTCGCCACCCCACACTTGCATTCCCTCGTCGTAGCTGCCAATGTCGTAGAAGAACTGCTTGTCGATGGCGAACAGACCGCCGGCGATGGTGGGCGTTCTGAAAACCAGTGTCATAGAGCGTTTCAGAATCTTTCGGAATTTTCTAGAATCCTCCAGAAACCTTCAGGAACATCCAGAATCCTTCGCAAGTCTTTAGGAACCTTCAGTACCTTCCAGATATTGTGAGGATCCTCGAGAATCTTTCAGAACCTTTAGGATCTTTCATGATCTTCCAGCAACCTCCAGATTCCTTCTGAATTCTTCAGAATCCTTCCTTTGTCTCTAGGAACCTTCAAAATCTTCCAGACACTGTAAGGATCCTTCAGCGTCCTCCAGAAGTATTCAGACACCTTCAAAATCCTCCAGATTCCTCCAGAATCTTGCAGAATCTTTCAGAAGCATCTAGGAACTTTCAGACTAGCGACGCTACGCGTCGCTGGACACGGCTGCGCCGTGTTACTGGTTTCAGTTTCTTAACTTAAGTTTGGATAGAATCAATCAGAACCAACTGAGATCTCACAAAAATCTGACATTATGATCTCAACGTTGAAGAAAGTTTCGAAATGAAACAATGTTACGCTAAAAACCTTCAACATTGAAAATTTCTAAGCGATTTTTTAGGCCTGTTTGAGATAAAAATGGTCATAAATAGGCTGAAACTAAAGCAAAACTCACAAAACTTGGCATGCCATCAGAAGGCCTGATGAGCAATAACATATCCAAAATTCAACGCTTCTCATCGAAAAACTTCTCAATACTGGGCGTTAGAAAACCAAAAATATCTTATATCGCTCACCTTGAAAAGTTTTTCAACTAAATGTTGTACAATTTTTATATAGATCGACGCAAATTTTCATTTTACGTTCATTTTTAACCTAATATCTGCATAATTCCCAAAAAGAAGCAAGTTATGGACGGAAAACCAAAGTGGGCGGAGCCTAAAATTTTTTTCGAAACGTGTATAAAAAATGACATAGATCGATAGCGCATAAGAAGTTGTTAGGGAATTTCAAATTTCAAGTCGATTGACCTACTGGTTCTCTCAAACGAATGGAAAAACGGAATTTTTTGAGTTTTTGGTGGCTCGTGCTTTCCGGCTCACCACGGACCCCAAAATGCTCCAAATGACGGGAATTTTTGTAGTCACAAATGCCATACATGTCTAAAGGGGAAGAAAAAAGAAGTACTTCAAAAGCTCCATTTTGAGCCGAGTTATTAATGCAAAAGGAGTGTGACAGATTTTTTCCAGATTTATTTCCAGATTTGTTTTTTTGGCAATTTGAAAAATTGGGAACTACCGGATTTAATAAGAGAGTGCAGAATCTTCCAGACACCGTAAGGATCCGCACAGTGCTCTGGAACCCTCTAGAATCTCCCCAGACTCCCCCCAAGAAAAAAACTCACTGAATCGGCATGGCTCGATCCGACCCTCTGCGGTTCAGCTCTCTCTTCGGCACGGCATACCACCGGAAGTTCAGGTGCCAATTGAATCCGCCCCACGTCGTTTCAGAAGCCGTCACGTACTCGAAAGTGTCATCAGAGATCACATCGATGATCGGCGCGACGACTCGTTTCCGATCGTCAGCCACCCGAGAGATGAGCGGTTCCAGCCATCCGTCGGTCACTTCGACGTGGGCATCCAGGAAAAGGAGAATCTTTCCCTTGGCCATTCCGGATCCGGTGAGACGGGCGCGAATCAGACCCGAGCGTTCTTCGAGGTGCACCAGGTGGATGGGGATCTGGAAAATCAGGAGGTTGGAGGATTTTGAATTCCCGCCGTTTTGCTTGAAAATCGAGAGCGTGTCCCTTTAAAGTTCAGTAGTTCTCTTTTTCGCTATGGGATATCCATGGCCGTTGGAACTTCCGTAGATCAAAAATTTCAAATTCTGAGATTCTGAGATTCGGGCAGATTCTCAAGCCTCGTAGCACAGTACTTTGTAATTCTTTTCAAATTTTGAATTCCCGCCAGATCAAAAATTCAAGTTGAAAAAGACTCGAAAATTCGAAATCTGCGATTTCGGGGGCATGGAATGAGGTGAATCCGATCACATTTTTGGCTCATAATTAAGACTGTATTTTGGATGGTATTCATCAAATGTTTCGCCTGAAAATTGAGCATGTCCCTTTAAAAATACTGTAGTTCTCTTTTTCGCGATGGGATATCCTTGACCGAGTTTTAGGACTCCTGGCCTAATTTCGCCGATTTCTCATCGATTTTCGCCCAATTTTCGATCATTTCCAGCCTCCAAAAAATTCTCACCGGAAACTTCTTGATATACGCATCGAGCGGCTTCACCAGATAGTCTCTATCCGACTTGTCGTCCACGAGAATGATCTCCTCCAACAGATGACGTGGAGAGCGGTTGATGACCGAGTGAAGGGTGCGGAGGAGTGTCGTCCACGCCTCGTTGTGGAATACGATGATGATCGAGGTGGTCGGCATGCCGGTGGTCTGGAAAATTTGAAATTTTTTGGAAAAAAAAATTTTGAAAAAATTTTTTTTTTTGAAATTTTAAAACTTTCAAAAATCTATGAAAACTCATCAAAAATTGAGCATTTTTGGTCAATTTTTGACGATTTTTCTTTAATTTTTGGTAGTTTGGAGCGTTTTTTAGCCAATTTTCAGTTTTTATGGTGTATTTCGTTAGAACCGTTTCCAGTCGGAAAAATTGAATTTTTCGTTGATTTTTGACCATTTTTAGGCAATTTTGAACAATTTCTAGTCTATTCCAACAAAAAATTTCGATTTTTTAGGCCATTTTCATCGAAAACTGGTCATTTTTGGCCTGGATTATTCGATTTCGAGCTCTTTTTTTCATCTTTCAAGGCTCTTCATTTTTGGTTAATTTTGACCGATTTTGACCGATTTTTAGTGAGTTTAGGGCCATTTTCAGTCATTTTTAGTCGATTTGGGTCGCTTTTAGTGGTTTCTAAACCATTTTTACTGCAATTTATGGTCGAAAACGCACTGAAAATGAGTTTCTGGACCATTTTGCAGTCCAGAACGATAAAAAAACAAACCAATGGTTTTTCATCCGATTTCGACCATTTTTTGGTCAATTTTGGTGGATTTTAAATGGTTTTTAGCATGTTTAGGATCATTTTCAGCCAATTTTCCAAATTTTCGAGCCATTTCTACCTTAATCGAGTTGCCAGCCGTCCTACACGCATCGGATCGATAATCGGGAAGTGTGCGATTGACGGAGATCATCTCCGACGCGACGACGTTGAACTGATTCTCCAGGAATCGCTTCTCTTTTATGGTTTTCTGATCTTCGGGCACCGTCACCCCGGTACCTCCTTGACCGTGATAGCCGGGTCCGAATGCTTGCGCTGGAAGAAAACTTTGAAATTTTTGATATTTTTACCAAAAAATTTCAAATTTTTTGGGTCAAAATCCATCAATTTTCATGGATTTTGGCTCAAAATTCTTCAAATTTTTCCGGGTTTCTCACTCACTATTCATAAGCTTCTTCAACTGCTCGGCCGTCTCCTTGTCCACGGGGAACACTTGTTGCACGTGTTTCTCGGGTTTCAGATGGACTTCCGGGCTTCCGGGAGGTACCACGCCCGGTGGCTCCGCTTCTATCCGTCGTTGACCGCGAGTGAGGATTCTGGAAGGAAAAAAAATTGGATAATAAGATTTATTTCAACATTTATTGGTTAGTTAATCCCCTGGAAAAACTTTGAAAAAAAAAAAATTTTCCGGAAAAAATTTTTTTTTTTTCATTTTTTTAAATTTCTACCTATTATCATCCTGAATCTGTTGCGACGACGACGACGGATCCAGATAGTAGAATAGGATGACGACGTCGATGAGAAGCCACACGATGGAGGTGGCTATTACCGCGCGGCACACCGCCGAACGACCACCGCCGACGCTCAGCATTCGAGAGGTTTCTGGAAAATTTTGGGGTTTTTGGCGGGAATTTTGAAATTTTGAGAAAACGACAGTATAATAGATTGATAGAGGATTCGATGAAGATTATTATAGTGCTTTGAATCAATTGAAAATTCAAATTTTAAGCTGAGATTTTTTCTGAAAACCAAGCTCAAAACTAATTTCGCCCGTATCTTCGCTGAAAACAGGCCAATTCTCATGAAAATTATACAGATCGATAGAAAATTTTTGGTAGATCAAAAATGCAGTTTGATTTTCTCAAAAATTCAATTTCTAAACAATTCAAGAGCCAAAGAATGAGTCGGCGGCGCGCCGGGCTCCGCGCGCGGTGAACTTTTTTTCAGACGAAAATTGGCGGAAATTCAAATTTTTTGATAGAAAATCGAGATTTAAGGGTGGTCAATAATTGAAAATCCGAAAATCGACAAAAATCTGAAAGTTTTCAAAGCGAGGAATTTCTGAAAGCGAGAATTTTGAATTTTGAGTTTCACAAAAACTGAAAAAAATCAAAAATTCTGGTTGTGAATAGGGTTTCTAGCTATAATCAAGTCGAAAAATTCAAATTTTCTATCAAAAATGTTGAAAAATCTGGAAAAATTGGTGAAAATCTACAAAATTCAGTAAAAAAAATGAAAAAAACGGTGGTATGCCGCTTTGGAAAATGCCGGAATGGAAGTGTGTCGAGAAAGAAAATTCCCAAGGAGGAAATGTCCCGAAGCAGAAAATGTATCAACGCAGAATTGTCCAAACGCGGAATCGTCCCACCGCAGAAATTGCCGTTGTGGAACTGTCCCGTTTTGGAAAATATTTCGCCACAGAGCGCGATTGCATTTTAAAAATTTCGAGCTTTTTTACCTGTTATTTTTCAAATTTCGTGTCTAATTCATGCAAACGCGCTCAATGGCGAAATTTTTTCCAAAACGGGACAGTTCCACATTGGGAATTTTCCACATTGGCGCAATTCGTCGTTGGGAATTTCTTCTTCGGGACAATTCTGCGTTGATACATTTTCTGCTTCGGGACATTTCCTCCTTGGGAATTTTCTTTCTCGACACACTTCCATTCCGGCATTTTCCAAAGCGGCATACCACCNCTTCGGGACATTTCCTCCTTGGGAATTTTCTTTCTCGACACACTTCCATTCCGGCATTTTCCAGAGCGGCATACCACCAAAAAAACTGCAAGAAAAGTCAAAGATATTCGACACGTGGCAATTGAGCTAAACACGTTGGCAAAAACTGCAAGAAAAACGGGTCGGAAGTGTTCACAAATTATTTTTTTTTGCATTAAAAACCAATAAAATTAGAATAAAGCAAATGCGCTCTACTGAAATCTCCGCTCTCCCGATTCTGATTCCAGATAGAGCGCATATGCATTGCACGAGAAGCACCAATAGAACACATTAAGTAGAGCAAAAAAGAAGTGGAAAATCGAATCGTTGAAATTGAAAAATCACAGAAAATGTGGGAACTGAAAATTTTTTTGAGAAACTGAAATGAGCAAAACTTTAAAGGAAAAGGAGCAAATAATGGAAGAAAGACTAAAAATGATCTACTCAGCAGGGAGAAAAAAAGCGCCTAAAAACTACGATAAAGCGAAAGAATGATTGAGAAACAAAAGTGTTCGAAGTAAAAATTTCAAAATTTCACATTCTGCCGCCAACGATATTGATTGGTGGCGGTATGAAAGTGAGCAATGACTGAGAATTGGGACTGGGAACGGGAGCATTCAATGGAAGAGCCAGACCACACGCGATGAGCCAATCACCGATATCCCGACCACAGCAGGAGAGACGGGCTTCACATGTGGGCACGCCGGGCGCGTTGAGTTGTTTCCATTGTGACCATCCGGGAGGCGTCGGTTCGACCTGGAAGAGGGAAGCTTTTGGCTTTTTTGGGGGTTCCTAGGTCATTCGAGTTCGGCCAGTCGCGCTTTTGTAGCACTGGTAGATCAAAAATCCAACGCTCAAGTCTTCCTTTAAATCTTGTTAAGTTTCTGATCTACCAGAGAGCACGCGAATCTGAAAGCCACGGAAAACACAATTGTAGCGGTACCGTACTTTAAAGGATCATAATCGCAAATCGTTTTTTCTTTGTTGATTTTCACTCATTTTTTAGAGTTTTTTTTGGACGGAATTTCCCGTTTTCCCGGTTTGTTGCTACTTTCCGATGCAAAAATCATGAAAAATCACTTGGAAAAACGCTGAAAATCGAGCAACGCATTTGAAACTCGTGCATGTTCCTTTAAAGTACGGTAGGGGCAATTTTTTCGATTTTCACCCATTTTTAGCGATTTTCAGTGAATTTTCGAAAGATTTCCCGAGAAAACAGTCTTAACGTTATTTTTCTAGCAATTTGATGCAAAAACCCCAGAAAATTGCAACCAAACTCAGCCAAAAACAAGCATGTCTCTTTAAAGTACAGTAAACACAATTTTCGTGGTGGGATACTGGAACTTACTAATAGACTATAAATTTCGATTTTTGATCTACTTACAACGACAGGCTCTCCGCACGCCGCCTCGAAAAACTCTCTCACAGCTTCATGGGATTCGCGACTCCAAACTTCTCCTCCGGCCACTGGCTTGATTCCGCCAATTTTACACTTGAACATTAACATCTTCTTGAATGGAGACGTCGAGTTCAGACGACGCATCGCCTCTTTTCGAACATATTGAAATGCTCCGACGTCGAGGAGATACACACAGTAGGCTTGTTTGTCTGGAATGGAAAAAAATCGATAATTGATTGAAATTTCGATTATCGACTTTCTGACTTACCAATTTTACTCGCCCGAATACACTGCACTCGTTCCCATCGTTCATCGATGAATGCAGCGTAAAATCTGAAAAAAAATTCAGAATTTTCAAAAAAAAATTTTCGAAAATTCGGAAACAAAAAAACTCACGATCCAAACTCCGGAGCACTGTCCATTTGAGAATCTGGCAGACTGCACTCTTCCTTCAATTTCGCATACATATAATCTGGCATGGGGTCGAGGGACAACTGCCGCAACGAGATATCGGTGGGTCCCGCCGCGAAAATCGCGTTCGCCGGAAACGCGGACATTGGCATTTGTGAGACGGTCATTGGTTGGATCTGAAATTTTTTATTATTTTTGATCTTGGCGCGTCGAGAGCTTCAAAATGAGTATAATCATGACTTAGATTGGATGAAGTTGGGTCTCGCCACGAAAAGTGGATTTTTTTCAAGGTACATACCGTAATCTCGTGGTGAGACCAAATATAGGCATGATTATACTCATTTTGAAGCTCTCGACGTCGGGAATTCAATAATCACATTTTCACGTCTTCAAAACTTACCGTTGCCGGTTTATCGAACAAACAAGTCAAACTAGCTGCAGATGAAGACACTGGAGTCACAGGGGTCACTGTCTTGGTTGGAGTCGTCAGCCGGACAACTCCAGACGGTTTCTTCAAAATTTCAGTGATTGATGAGCCTTCTGAGGTGAGCAGATCCACAATCGGAAGTCTCGAGTTTTCTTCGGAGGCGTCGAATTTGGAGAGCTGAAATTGAAAAATTTGAATTTGGGAGGGGAGGAGCTTCAAAATGAGTACCCACGAGGCATGGTTGTGAATTTTTGGGTCTCGCCACGAAATTACTGTATGCACCTTTGAAATTTCTACTTTTCGTGGCGAGACCCAACTTTATCCAAACCTAGCCTTGATTATACTCATTCCAATTCTCTCGCCGAGCTCTATCAGAATATGACATTTTTAGAGCGAAATTTTAAAGTTTGAGGAAAATGAGCCCTCAAGTTTGAAAACTTCGATTAGAATCTAGCATATTTGAATTTGTCTTGTCAAGAGCTTTCGAATGAGTACCCACATGCCCGAATTATTTTCATTTCGGGTCTCGTCACGAAATTACTGTATGCGCCTTTAAGTCATCGTGGTGGGACCCGATCCCCCTGCCAAAGCTGGCCGTGTTTATACTCATTTTGAAGCTCTCAACGTCACAAGGAATACTGTAGGATTGAAATTTCAAAATTCCACCTACCAAAAGATTCACAGGAACTTGAACCCCATCCTCCTTGGTCTCAAACGTCAGATCCACAAATTTATCGTTCCACTTTGCGGCCTCCTCTTCTGCAATGTCCAGTCGAACTTCTCGAGCCATTGCGCCGACTGGAAAATTTGAACTTTAAAAAAAATTATACGTGAACCTTTGAATCTCCCGCGTTCTCAAAAACGTGGAATTTTTTTCTCGAAAATTTGAAAAATTCAAACAAATTTTGAAATTCTCTCCATATTCAAATACGACGTCTCAAAATGAGTGCTTTGCGAGTGTTCCTCTCGGCTTTGTTGATTTTGGTAGGGAAAAATCAATTATCGATTTTTTTTCCCGAAAAAATTTCAATTTTTCGAAAATTCCAGAATGTCAGCGGTTACTCAAACGGACACGTACGCAGTTTTGGGTCCGATGACGATTTGAGTATCGAGTGAGTTTTCTAGGCCACCAAGAATCTCGAAAAAATTTCGAAAATTTTTTCCGACACTTGAAAGAGCACTACGGTAACAAGATCGACATCGAGAAGCACACGTCGTCGTCGGATCGAAAATTCTACTATTTCAAAGTGGGCGACTCGAATCGAGACAACTTTTTGGACGGTGTCGAACTGTTCAAAATGATCACCGAGCATAGTGATGAGGAGCCAGGGAGAATGGATGTGGAGAGTGTTGAGATTCAAGTGGATCAGGTTATTGGGTACGAAAGGAAGACATTCGAAAAAAATTTTCAAAAAAATTCTACAATTTTTTTTCGAAAAAAAAAGTTCGCTAATATTAGGCAAACGGCGGTAAACGCTACCGCGCCCGGCCGTACTAGGCCCCCCGCGAAGTTTGAAACGCCCGCGAAATTTGAATTCAAAAGTTATTTTCAGGCAAATTTCGATTTATTTTCCAGCGTTTTTCTTAATAAGTCATCAAAAAAGTTTCTTTTTCGTTTTAAAAATGTATCGAAGAAATTAACCGAAATTTGCCTGAAAATAACTTTTGAATTCAAATTTCGCGGGCGTTTCAAACTTCGCGGGGGGCCTAGTACGGCCGGGCGCGGTTGCGCTTTCTCCCGTTTGCCTAATATACTTTCGAATTTTTTTTTGTTTTCGAAAAAATGCGATACTGCCTTTTTTAAGTTTGAAAAAATTTTCGAAACATTTTTTTTTTCGAAGAAAATTGTTCCGAAAATTTTTTCGAACCATTGTTCGAACAATTCTCGATTTTCCGCCAACTCGGGCGCAATGCGTTATTTTGGAGTGTCGTAGTCAGACTGTAAATTTAAAGGCGCGCTTGTTTTTTTAAGTCTTTTTTTTCGAAAAAATTGGTCCGAAAATTTTTCCGAACTATTTTTCGAAAATCATGCACTGCAAGTGCAGGTTTTTAAACCTCCAAAACTTGAGGTGGCCTAGAAATCCAAACTTTTGGATTTCTAGGCCATCATTTTCGTTTTCAGAGACATCGACCGAAATGGAGACGGAATGATCAGCTTCAGCGAGTATTCGAGGAAGTTTGCATAGACAACTTTTTTCATTCATTTTCTTTTCGAAGAATAAAATTTTTCTGATTTTTAGGCCACCATGTTGAAATTTGGGTTTCTAGGCCACCATCAAAGTCCGTTTTTGAAGTTTTGGGGTTCTAGGTCATTTTTGAGATTTTTAGGCCACCAAAGCGATTTTCACGTTAGTAGGCTATTAGCAGTGTATCCTTCCGACACGATTTCGAGAAAATGTTTCGAAAAAAAATTTTGTCGAGAATTTTTTTTTCCGATAAATTTTTAAAAAATTTTTTTCGAAAAAAAATTTTTCAAAAAGATACACTGGCTATTAGTAGGTTTTGAAAGTTGACTTTTTTGAAACTCACTCGACATAACCGGATGTACTGCTGGTGGCAACAATCGGATCGCCGCCACCGGAAACTGCTCACAAACGCCCACATCTACGAAGTGGCACAGGACCTGTCCGGACTGTGGTGGCTTCTTGGCAACCACCCGAAACCAGGTTCCATTCGAGTCCTGAAGAGCGTAGGCTCCGTCGGCGACTATCTCATAGATGGCGACGCGAGAGTCGAGTGGCGACGGTGGGGTCTCTTGAGCGTAAATTTCGGCTAATGTTGTTCCGATCTTCTCGTATTGATCATCGTCGGCGAGGGCGCGGATGAAGAAGCGACGTGGGGAGTCGGCGAAGACGATCGAGACGGTCGAGCCTTCTTTGAGAGCCGCGGATTGGCGGGAGAGCTGGAAAACTGGGTATTTTGATCTACCGAGGAAATTTTGATCTAAAAAGTCCATTTTGATCTTCTAAGGATCTTTTGATCTACCACGACAATTTAAAGCTTCAAAGACAATTTTGATCTACCAAGTCGCTTTTGATTTACCAAGACAAGTTCGATCTGGAAAGGCAATTTTGATCCACCACGACAATTTAAAGCTTCAAAGACAATTTTGATCTATAAAGTCAATTCTGATCTACAATAACTTTTTTGATCTACCACGACAATTTTGATCTACCAAGACGATTTTGATCTGCTAGGGCAATTATGATCTACCAAAACTGTTTTTGATATCCTAAGACAATTCTTGATCTACCAAGGGGAATTTTGATCTACCAAGACCATTTTAATCTACCAAAACTATTTTTGATCTACCAGAACTAATTTGATCTACCAGAACAATATTTTGATCTACCCACATTTTTTGACCGAACAATTTTTTGATCTACTCACAGTTTTCGCGTGCTCATACGGCTCGTTCTCCTTCCTCTGCTTGACCCTCTTCAACTCATCGGCAGTGGGCTCTCGATCCGTATTGATCACTGAAATCGCTCATTTTTTGGTGGTGGCCTAGAAAACCAAATAGGAAGTTTCTAGGCCACCACGGACATCATCACAGAACACAAATCAGATAGTCAAAACAAAAAAAAACATGAACACAAGCACAACGGTTAAGAAGAAAAGCAAAACTCACTCTGTTATCGTCGGGTCTTCCTGAATTCCATTTTTTTTGTCGCGGGACGAAAAAAAATCGATAAAGTTCCGAAATTTTCGGATTGCGGACAGAGAGGGGGGAAAAGAAGCGGTTAGTGATGGTGAAGGCGGTGGTGGTGTGGTTAATGCGGATTTCGGAGGAAGGAAAGCCGATTTCGAGGATTTCGAATTTTCTGCAAGAAAAGAAGAGTGGTAGATCAGTTTTGTCGGTGGAGAGGCGAGATTCGGATTTCTAGGCCACGACCAGTGTGTGTTTTTCGAAAAAAAAACTCGAAATTTTCGAGAAAAAGTTTAAGAACTTTTTCGAAAAAAAGTTCCTTAAAATTTTTTTGAAAACTTGTTCGAAAAGTTTTCGAACATCCGTTTGAAAAATTTTCAACTTTTTTTGGGAAAAATGAGCGCAGTGCGTTATTTCGGAGTGTCGTAGTCTAAACAGGCAGGACTGTCCATTTTAAGGCGTTTATTCTTGTTTACAAAAATTTTCGAATCCAATTTTTCGAAAAAGCTTTTTCGAACCAAAACTTTCCGAGAACCTTTTCGGAAAAAATTTTCGAACAAGAATTTTCCGAACAATTTTCCGAACAAAAATTTTCCGAAAATTTTTTCGAACCAAAAACAGTTCGAAAAGTTTTTTGAACCAAAATTTTTGAATAAAAATTTCGAACCAAAATTTTCCGAAAAATTTTTTTGAACCACAGTTTTCGAACAAAATTTTTCCGAACAATTTTCGAACTGAAAAATGTTTCGAACCAAAATTTTGCGAAAACTTTTTTCGAAAAAAATTTTTCGAACCTCGTCGAAAATCACACATACTGGCCACGACTAACATTCGTTTAGATGGCTATATTATGAAGTCGGTGAATAGGGTGTGGAATCGTTATGCGTTTGCTTATACATATAGGTGTCTTGTATGTTAATCAAGTTGAGCGAAATCCATTAATTACCCAGCAATTCGAAATGTTTGAACAGATGACCTAGAAACCCAAACAAGAGATTTTTAGGCCTCGTATCGAATGTCGAGGAATCTAACTGACACGCTCACAAAAAAGCGCAGAAAATTTTGAAAAATTTTGAAAAAAACTTGACATTCCCGAAGCTTCCACGTCAAGGTGAGTTTTTCATTATCGAATTCGAAATTTCGAAAAATCGAAAATTCAAAAAAATTGGCGCGAAATTCAAAAGAAAACGTGGATATGGAGTTGTGAGTGCCCCTACAAATTTGATGGCCTAGAAATCCAAAGTTTCGGGTTTCTAGGCCACCAAATATTTCCTCTTCCAGATTTGAACTGGAATTCCTCAACGGCATCAGTCTCTGGTCCACTATAATTTTCGCAATCTGTTCACTATTAACGGGTATTTGGTTGACCTACAAAACTTATTTGGTAAGTGCAATGGAGCGCATTTTTCAAGATTCTCAATAGAGCGCACTTTCAATTTTTTTTCCACTGTTCAAAATTTCATTTTCAGATGGGCGGCTACGACCTCGAGGACTCGTTTGGAGTACCCGAATCGGATATGGAAGAGAAAAAGGAAACACCGGAAGAGCCCTTGGAAGAATAAAGACTTTTTTAAATATATTTGGTTGCAGTGTGTTTTTTCGAAAAAAATTTTCGAAAAAAAATTTTCTAAAAAATTTTCGGAAAAAAATTTTTCGAAAAAAAAATTTTCGAAACATTTTTTTTAAAGACCAGCAAGGTCTATCTATAGATTTTTGAGCATCAAAAATAAGTGGTGGCCTGGAAATCCAAATTTCAGATTTCTAGGCCACCTCAAAAAAGTATTAGTACATGTAACTGTATTAGTACAGGGAATGAGACATTGGGGGAAAAAGCGGAAAGGAGACAAGAAAAAAGGGACAGTTAGTTTCAAAAAAGTTGTCCCCACATAATTGCTCAAATGTATGTATGCGCCTTTAAACGACACCACGTACCTCTCACATTCACCGAATTAATTGGCGGTCGTTTGAACGACGACGTGTTGGACAGGCGGACGAAGAGGATTGTGATCGGGCCGCGGGTCTGGAATGTAAAATTTTGAGCTGAGCAATATCGTAGTTGACAACTTTTTGATAGCTCCTTTGGTTTTTGAGTTATGAGCGTTAGAAGTGCAGGCTGTAGTTGCATTACTTCAACTATATCTCTTGAACAAGAAGAGCTATCAAAAAATGGTCAACTGCAAAATTGCTCAGCGTTAAATTTTACACATTTTTGTAGTTGGCAACTTTTTGATAACTTTCATGGTTCTCGAGATATATTATTTCGAAGTTGGTGGCCTGGGAGAGGCAGAGAAGTCCGCGTGTCTGCGTCTCTCGCCTCCTCCTGCATTGCAACTTCCAAGCGTTATAACTTCAAAACCAATAGAGTTATCAGAAAGTTGTCAACTACAAAAATGTGTAAAATTTTAAGCTGAGCAATATTGCAGTTGACAACTTTCTGATAGCTCTTTTGTTTTTTGAGTTATGAGCGCTTGAAGTGTAGGCTGCTGTTGTATTACTTCGGTCATATATTTTAAATCGTAAGAGCTATCAAAAAGTTGTCCACTGCAATATTGCTCAGTTTTAAATTTTGCACACTTTTGTAGTTGACATCTTTTTGATAGCTTTTACGATTCTTGAGATATGAACGCATGAAGTCTCTGCGCTCTTTTCAAGCATCCAACGCCTATATCTTCATAACCACTAATGCTATTAAAAAGTGTTTAACTACAAAAATGTGTAAAATTTTAAGCTGAGCAATATTGCAGTTGACAGCTTTTTGATACCTTTTTTGGTTTTTGAGATATAAACGTTCAAACAGCTCACCTGCGCCTCAAACTCCTCTGCAGCGGTGACCTGCTGAATCCAGTCTTCCGGCAGCTCTCGACCCAATCCTTTCGAGACAAATCTGCAATTTTTCATGATACTTCAAAAAGTGGGCGGAGCCCACGCCTACTCTTCGTGATATTTTTCAGCCAAATGTGACGCAGCGACTCCCATTGGAAAATTCTTCTTGATCATCTCATAGAGCACTTCGCGGATCTCTTCCATCTCCTCGGAGACGTCCATGTCGGAGTGGACTGGAAAATTTTGAAATTTGGGTTTCTAGGCCATCTGGGGGGATTCTAGGCTATTACTATTTTCCGATTTCCTCGTTGAAATCATCTGCTGGTCTAGGAAAATTGGCATGGTTTTGAGATTCAGTAGCAGTAGTAAATTTTCGACGAAAAAAAGTGACTTTCGAAAAAAAAATCTTCTGGAAAAACAAAACACGAACGGATTATGCTATAATCGGGTCGTGACTGGAAATTGTCGAAAACAAAACAAAAAAAAAAGTTGAAAAGGAAAGTTCGCTCCATTGAGAATCAAGATTTTTGTTTTCAGTGGAGCGCTCTTACTTGCCAAATGGTGACCTAGGATCCGACAACTCGGTTATACGCCCAAAATAACATGTTCGAAAAACTGACTCATTCGTTGATGGCCGAGTTGTCGGATTCTAGGCCGCAATTTTCCACAGAGCGAATTATCAATGGGGCGCGTTTTCATTCTCAAATATTTCAAAAAAAAAGAACTCACTCCGATCAAAAATGGTGGACGGAACGAGTCCGTTGACAGACGACATGAATTTGGCGGACGACGACGATGACGACGTCCCGTCGGTCATCTGAAAAAAAAATTTGGAAACATATTTTTTCGTATTCTGAATTTCAAAGTTGAGACAAGCCAGAGACGGTAAAAATAAAGGATCCTACACATCAGAATCCCTCAGAATCTTGTAACCAAAGAATTTTAAAGTTTCCCAGGTTTCAGGCTCCACAACTTGTCAGTCAATAATCTAAATCTTATGTAAACTATATAGATCGATAGGAAATTTCTTGTAGATCAATTTTCTTTTTTGAATTTTTGATTTTTGTTGGTTTTGACGTCTTCTGAGCTTCAAAATACGATGCCAACCAGCGAAATTCTTAACGCGCTCACAACTTGTCAGTCCATAGTCAAAATTTCATGAACATTATATAGATCGATAGGAAATTTCTGGTAGATCAATTTTCTTTTTTGAATTTTTAAAGAATTTTGATTTCGACGTCTTCAGAGCTTCAAAAGTGATGTTAACAAGACGCAATCATTGACGCGCCCACTGTGCACCAACCAATGGTCCAAATTTTATGAAAATTATAGAGATCGTTAGGAAATTTTCTGTAAATCATTTCTATATTTTGAATTTTGGAAAATTTTGGTTTTGACGTCTTCTGAGCTTCAGAATGTGACGTCCACAAGGAGCAATCGTTTACGCGCCCTGGGTACGCCAACCATTGGTCCAAATTTCATGAAAGTTATATCGATCGATAGGAAATTTCATGTAGATCATTTTTTCATTTTGAACTTTGCCAGAAATGCTAAATTCGGCCATCTTCAAAATCTTAGAGTCTTAGAGCCCAGATGGAGGTGAAAAGTGATGAGAATTAGAGAGGTGGAAGGAATGTACATAGGAATACCACCAGAGTGAGGGGTAACGAGTAGACGAGTAATTTGAGATGATGATGATGATGGTAGAAGTGAGAAAGAGAAAAAGAAAATCATCAAGTGGAGGAGGGGGAGGAGGGGATTAGAAGACACCCCCTCCCAGTCATCTTCCATTACCACCACCAACCGACAAACTCGTCTAGGATTGTTTTCTCACTCACGGTCAAATGTTGAAATTAACTTGATGGCCTAGAAAACTGAGTATTGGGGTTCTAGGCCATCAAAACATATTTTCAGATTTTCAAGTCATTCATGAGGTTTTAGGGCTGTCAAAGTTAGAATTTAAAGTTTTTAGGCCATCCTTAGAACTTCGAGGCCATCAGACACAAGAATCTGAAAAAACTGAATAAAATTGGTTGTGTTATAACTCATTGTTCATCGAAATTTTTTTTAACCGAAATTTCGAAAACCAACAAAAACTCTAAGGAAGATAGGATGGAGAAAACGCGAGAGGGAGAGATTCTTCCTTGTTTGACACTTTCGGAGCACCCGAATGGTTGCTCAATGTGCACATACACGTTTTGCGGGGACTCAACAGAACAAAGGTCGATGAGTTCATATACACAGATACAGATGATCGAGATCGAAGTTTGGTGAAATTCATAGTTAGTTTTCAGAACGATGCTCCAAAATGACGAATGGCTCAACTTCAAAACACGATAACTCAAGAACCACTGGAGCTATCAAAAAGTTGTCAACTACAATATTGCTCAGCTTAAAATTTTACACATTTTTGTAGTTTGCAACGTTTTGATAGCTGTTGTGGTTTTGGAGATATGCGCATTTGAAGTCAAACGGTGCTCTGCGCTCTCTGCGTCTCTCGCACCCCTCTTATTTCTCGCTAATTTCAAAGCGCTATAACTCAAGAACCAGCTAAGTTTTCAAAAAGGTAAAAACTACTAAAATATGTAAAATTTTATGCTGAGCAATTATTTAGTTGACAATTTTTTGACTACTCTCATGGTTCTTGAGATATACGTGTTCAAAGTTTTTGCACTAACTTCTCAATTCAAACGCTCATATCTCAAGACCCATTAGAGCTATCAAAAAGTTGTCAACTACAAAAATATGTAAAATTTAATTTTACATAAGAAAACAAAAAAAAAGACGGGCAATCTCTAATTTTTCGAATGAATCAATTGATTAATGAGTCACAATAGTGTTTGAGTCTGCAGTGTTCCACGTTTCATTGCAGGGGGTTGAACACAAAGCCAAATCAAACAGTAGAAAGAGAGAAAGGAGACGCAGAGAAATGGAAGAAGAACTAAATCGCATATTCATATTATCTCTTTGTTCTATTGTAGTTTGACATGTATGGAGAGTGCAATTCAGGAAAAAGTGACAAGTGGAGGAGTGTACAGTGCTGGCTAAAGGTGTATAAATTTTGATAGTTTTCAGTGCAAAATTATCAACTTTGAGCAGTTTAAAAAGTATGTTCCAATCATCTGATTTTCAGAAAATTTGGTGAATGTATTCAGCAACTCTAGATCTTCATTTTTGTAGTTGACAACTTTTGAAGAAAATTGCTCTGAAGTTAGATATGTCAAGTTTGAGGTCATTGGTCCAAAAAAGTTCGAAATTTGCGCTGTGGCGTGGCTATACGCGACGTAACTCTTTTCACAGCAATTTTCGTGAAAAGTAGTCAACTACAAAAATGAAGATCTAGAATTGTTTGATACACTCACCAAGTTTTATGAAAATCGGATTATTGGAACATATTTTTTCAACTGCTCAAAGTTGACCATTTTGCCCACTGAAAATGGTGAAACTGTATGTCTTATAGGACAGCACTGTAGTATATGGCTATGAGTTATGAAAAAACGAAGAATCAAAGAGTTATTTAGTGGTGGCCTAGGAGCCGACGATTCGGCCAGAAAATGAAAAAGTGAAGATCAAAATAGGTTAGAGCAGAATTTTCGAGAATCGTCGAAAAAAAAATTATTTTTTGAACTTTCCAGAAAAAATTGAGAACTGTCTAAGTCTCCTTACAGTTGGTCGATTTTGATGAAACTTATACCAAATGAAAGGAAATTTTCTGGAGATTTACAAAATAAAAAAATTTTAGAAAACATTTTTTGATTTTTACTTCAATGATGCATAAGGTTAGAGTCCTGCATCTGTCAAACACTTTTTTTGTGATTTCTGAATGTATCTGACCCCTGTTCAAAGTGGTTCAATCTCGATGAAAAACATACAGATGGATATGAAATTTCATAAGGATCATTTTTATAACTTGAAATTTTTGAATACTCCACTTTTGACGAGATGCCATATGTTCAGACCAGACATGACAACAAAAATAAACTCAAGCTTCAGACACTTCAGACGACGCCGGAAATTCAATTTTTCAAATTTAGAAAGATGCAAATAATCGTCTCAAAATTTCCTATCGATCTGTATAGCTTTCATCAAAATCCCATCAGTTTGAACGAAGTTAGAGTTATTTCAAAATGCCAACGATGATCATGACGGATACTCGAACATTTATTACGCTAGATAACGACAAAACATACATTTTGTAAAAAATCAAATGTGTTCAAAATATTCGAAAGATTATCTTTTAAATAAACCCATTTTCATTCGAATCGAAAACTAGAACGAAAGTTACAGCCTTTCGGAAAAAAATGCGGAAAAACTACTTTCGAAAAAAACAATTTTGTGGTTTCTTCGAAAATATATAATAGAAGATCGTTCATGGAATTTGTAAAATTTGTAAAAATCTCTCAAATTTCCTTCAAAATGGTATAACTTTCAGAAGAATGAGCGAACTTCCAGAAAAAAAATTTTCGAAAAAAAAATTTAAAAACATTTTTTTTGTCAAATTTCCCAATTTCAAAGCCCATATTCTCTTATTATCTGTTCAAAAAACGTATACAAGCTAGAAACATACATATCAATCAATGATAACAAGCCAAAACACAAACATACATACAGGAGGTCCAGCGCCAGTTGGCCACCACCACCAAAACTGACCTACACTCAATAGGGACGGAGAATCGAGAAGCGAAAGAAAAGGAAAGACGAGAGAGTGTATACTGTAGAAGAGACGCAGATAGGGAAACAGAGAAAAAGTGTTAATAGAAGAAAGAGAACACGAGGCGGAGGACACTGTACATGATGTGATGGCTAGGTGGGATTGTGGGGGACACGTCGACCGTTTTGCGCCAAATATATTCGCCGAGAGAAAAAGAGAGAGAGAGAGAGAGAGTGTGGAAGATTGAGAGACGCAGAGAAAGAGAGAGAGAGAGAGAGAGAGAGAGAGAGAGAGAGAGAGAGAGAGAGAGAGAGAGAGAGAGAGAGAGAGAGAGAGAGAGAGAGAGAGAGAGAGAGAG
>LR543247.1:52582-81307 GCA_900536305.3 Caenorhabditis sp. 40 LS-2015 | reverse complement strand
AGAGAGAGAGAGAGAGAGAGAGAGAGAGAGAGAGAGAGAGAGAGAGAGAGGAGCTCTGTGTTTGCACAGTTGCTCGGTAAAAATGGATGTCGAAATTTGGGGGTATTCTTGGCCATGAAATTTGCGAACTATCTCAAGTTTTGGCAATCTCGAAAACTTGGAAAGAGGAGCTTTTAGGAATCCTCTCAAAATTCGGATTCTGTGATACCCGAAAACTTGGAATTATAGAGGATAACTTCAGATCATATTTTGCCGATTCTTGAAAAGTTGCATCCAAATTTTTTGGCCATTTCCTCTAATCCATACAATAGCGGCCCACTGAAATATCCACTTTTTGGGATTTTCAGTGCAGAATGGCCAACTTTGAGCAGTTGAAAAAGTATGTTCCAATTACCCGATTATTATAAAATTCGGTGGGTGTATTAAGCAACTCTAGATCTTTATTTTTGTAATTAACAACTTTTTACGAAAACCACTCTCAAGTCAGTTACATCGCCTATAATGACACTATCTTGAATTTCGAGAATTTTCGTGTCACTTGTCTTTAACGGGATATAACTGATAGTGAGTTGATTGGGATTGTCGTAAAAAACAGTTAACTACAAAAATGAAGATCTAAAGTTGCTTGATCTACTTACAAATTTTTATAGATATTGAGTGATTGGAACATACTTTTTCAACTGCTCAAAGATGGCATGGAGACCTGGCGGTGGAAAATGTTTAGGTTGGCGAACATTTTGAACTTTTTTTCCTGTTTTAGACATTTTTAAACAGTTTTTTTGATAATCATGACAGCAGACCATGAACAATGTTTTAATGTCAAAAAAACTGATAAATTTCGAAAATTTGAAAGCGGAAGAGCCCCCCGGTGGAGCGTGTTTGCATTTCCCTTGCGCCAGGTACTTGCGTCAACATTGAGCAGTTGAAAAAGTAGGTTCCAATTACCCGATTTCTATAAAACTTGGTGAATGTATTAAGCAACTTTAGATCTCGATTTTTGTAGTTGACTACTTTTTACGAAATTTACAATCAAGTCAGTTATATCGCTTTAAAGACCAGTGACCCGAACATTCTCGAAAACTCTCGGTGGCATCAGTATAGGCGATGTAACTTACTTGATTGCAGTTTTCGTAAAAAGTTTTCAACTACCAAAATAAAGATCTAAAGTTGTTTGATACATTCACCAAGTTTCATAGAAATCGAGTGATTGGAACATACTTTTTCAACTGCTCAAAGTTGACCATTTTGCACTAAAAACTCGGATCACACTATTTTTACGCTGTTAAAGAACAAAAAATAGCAACTCGAGAGATTTCTCGAGAAATTTCTTTCCATTCTCTATTATCTTTTCAATTCAAACTTTGCGAGAGTTCTAGGCCATCAAATCTTCCAAAAAAATAACCCAAAGATTACCATCTCAAAGAGATCAGAAGAATTGGAAGATTTCAATCGAAATTCTCCCCCATTCATTCATCCATCCATCTATCTATACATCCAATCCATCAAACTAAGGCCAATTGGAGAGAGAGAGAGAGAAAAGAGGTGTTTAATGAATTTATGGCGGTTTTCCCCGAACAAAACTGTCTTCTCGGAGAAAAAAGACATGGAAGAAGAAGAAGACGAAGAAGAGAAGGTCAAGACACGTTTGATTCAGATTTTTGAAAAAAAATAACGTATAAAAAACTGTGCGGCAACCTTGCCATGTGGGCGGAGCTTACGCTTTTGAAGTTGTTTAATCGGGTAACGCTAAGCCCCGCCCCTTTTTTTTTGGCAATGTTGCCGCATGCTTCTAGAAATTGGCTAAAAATCTAAAATCAAATGAAAATTAGAGAAAATGTGGAATTTTTTGGGACTTGTTGGACAGAAATCGCCAAAAAACAGAATTTTGAAAAAAAATTTTTTTTTCGAAAATCCGAAAAAATTTGCTGATTTTCAGTGGATTTCAAAAAGTGTAAGGCAGAATTGCAAAAAAATGGGCGGAGCTTGTCACTGAAACAGTATATGCGGAGTGTCGTTGTTTTTAGACGAGCTAAGCAAAAAAATTGTGGGCGGGGCTTGTGGAAATTCATGGCTTTCAAAATTGTGAAAATTGGTGAAAATCGAAAAAAAAATTTTTTTTTTCGAAAATTTTTCATTGCAGATTCCTGAGCTTGCATCATTCAATGTCTATCTGAAAACCGAAAAATTTTCTTTGAAAATTTTTTTTTTCAAAAAAAATGTGAAAAATTCGAGATATTCTCACATGGTATCGTCCATGTTTGCAGTCCCGAAAATTTGGAAAAAAAAAAATTGAGAAAAAAAAGTTTATTATTCATCACAAAACTCAACATATAGGCTATTAGGCTCCAAGAAAAATATGGTAAAACATTCAGAAATTCATCAAAAAAATCAAAAAATATTCAAATTTTATTCGACGTCGTCACGGCGTGCATCAGTGCTGCTACTCTCTGGAAAAAAAAGTGGAAAATTGTTGAAAAAAAAACCGGCGGAAATTCAAAAAAAAATTCAAAAAGCGTTCTCACTTTTCTAGGTCATTCTGGTTTTGAGCTAGCGAGAATTCAAATTTTCAGTCAACATTTTCAAAATTTTCAATTTTCAAATTTCAAGACCAAAAATGACCTGGAAAAAGCTAGGCCACCCATTTCTTTCTCGATGGCCTAACTTTCAAAACACTATTATCTCGTCCAAACGTTCCAAAACATCCAAAACACAACTCCAACCTTCTCTCGATCCCTGGGATCCTCATCTCTCAGTGTGGCCGTCGATCTCGGCCGCCCGTTGCTCAGCGGTGTCGTCAATCGGTAACCCTGAAAGTTATAGACTGAAAATGACTGAAAAATCGATTGAAATGAGCTAAAAATCATGAAAAACTAGCTAAAAGTGACCCAAAATCGACGAAACTGACTCGAAAATGACAAAAAAATTTTTCAGGTCAATTTTTTGCAAATTTCGGTCCATTCTAGTCATATTTGGATGGAAAATTGCTGGTACAAGACTGAAAACGAGCTGAAAATCCTGAAAATCCAGCTAAAACCACTAGAAAGAGGCTCAAAATCGACGAAAATGGCTTAAAAATGACAAAACTTTTCAGGTAACTTCTTTGCGAATTTCGGTCCATTTTGGTCATATTTGGCTGGAAAAAAGCTGAAAACGGACTAAGTAGGGTAAAAATATCGAAAAACAAGCTAAATTTCACTGAAAATAAGCCTAAAATCGACGAAAATGACTCAAAATTGATAAAAAAAATTTTGCGTAAATTTCGGAGAATTCTTCGCGAATTTCGGTCAATTTCCATCATTTTTCATCCATTTTTCCTGATTTTCGGATGATTTTTGCTCAGTTTTTCGTATCTTTGACCCATTTTCAGTCTGTTTGATCTTCTCTCACCGCCATCGTAACACTGCTCTGATAAATGGGTGGAGTCTGTTGCTGATGCGATTCGGGACCAAGCGTCGGCACCAACATTCGTATGCTCGTGTACTCGGTTTGCACCTCTCTCGTCACGCAGGGTCTGGAAAAATGAAACAAAAAAATTGAGAATATTTGAAAACCCGCCAAAAACTTGATGACCTAGAAACTCAGCTGGCCTAATTTTCCCGCCAGGTGAAAAAGTTCGGCCATGACGGTTTTTCGCCGTTTTTCAACCGTTTTTCACCGTTTTTTCGCCAGTTTTTCGGCGAAATTATCAATGGAGCGCGGTTTCTGCCAACTTACAGCTTTTTGGTCACCAAAATCGGTCGTTTGAATTTCAGAAAATGAAATTTCATGACCTCCCGCGCGGCGTCTCGTTCCCACTCGTAGACTCGTTCTTGGGTGACATTTGGCTGAAAAATTTTCGTGGATTCGATTTTCACCGAGTTTCGAGGTTCCTGACTCATTTTTTCCGCTTTTTTCAATCTGATGGCCTAGAAAACTCCAAATTTTCGATTTCCTAGGCCACGGCCTAGAAAACCAAGACCTACTCCATCGCGACACATCATAAAAAGCTGCTTGAACGCCAGCTGCGCGGCGTGCTCCTTGGCCACGTCGAACTCTTTGAAGAGCTGCAAAGAAAAAAAATTGTGGTGGCCTAGAAATCCAAAAATCGCGAAAACTAGTCCCCCATACCAAAAGATCATCTTCGGGATGGGCGGTGCTGGCGTGAAAGCGTCCCTCCTCCTCGGTGTAGAAGCTCTCTTTTTGGCAATGGAAACAGCGAAACGGGCGGTATCTGGAAGAGGAAAATGGGGGGTTTCTAGGCCATCAAGGCGTTTTTTGTGGCCTAGAAAACCCCATAGATGGCCTAGAAACTCAAAAATTGGATTTCTAGACCACTGGAGGCAGAGAGGGAATTCGAATTTGTAAGCGGGGACTAGGAACCCGAATATTGGGTTTCTAGGCCATCTGGAAATTTTTGTGGCCTAGAAATCCAAAAGTTGGAAAGTTGGATTCCTAGGCCACCGTGTAAATGAGTCAAAATTGTCCGTTTTGAGTCATTTTTTCGACTTTCCGGGTTCAAATTTTCTCAAATTTTCAAATTTCGCGCCCAAAAATTGATTTTTCTAGCTCACTTGATGTGAATCTGAAGCACATGGTACTCGAATCCTCGCCACGTCTTGAAAATCGAGTGACACTGACAGCAGTAGGGAAGTGCGGTGGTTTCTGGAAATGGAAGTGAAAAATGGCGGGAAATTTGAATTTTCGCGGGAAATTTTGGCCTAGAAACCGATAAATTGGGTTTCTAGGCCATCAAGGCTCCGGAGCCCAAAATCGACGGTTTTGGCTCAAATTTTTTGCTTTTTTCGGTTTTCGGGGACTAGAAATTCGATTTTTGGACTTCTAGGCCATCAAATTCAAGACTTACGACTCAAAATGTCGTCCTTCTCCGCGAGAACGCGATCGTTGAGTTGTGTCGGGTGCGCTTGCATTGTGATTGGCACCACGAAGCTGGCGCCGGACTGAAAGCGGGAAACTTGAATTTTTTTTTGAAATTTTGGCGGGAAATTTGAATTTTCCAGGTGAAAAAGGGTGAAAATTGATGGAAAATGATGGTTTTTGGGTCAAAATTACTCAAAATTTCCCATTTTTTTGGATTTCTGACTCAAATTTTTTGCTGATTTTTACCCTATCAATAGTTTGCATTCCATTCTTTCTGGCAGCCTCGGATATGGCCTTCGAAGTTTGGCGCTGAGCGCGCAGCCGAGATTTGTGAGTTGGAGGTGGTGGTGGTGGAGCGTATTGGAACTTTTCTGAAACTTCTCGAGATTTTTGGTTTTTGAGGGTTTTTTGGGGGTGAAAAATAGATTTTTCATGTTTTTATTGCTTGAAAATGGATTTTTTCGACTTTTTTGACCTGAAAATGAAAATTTGAAAATTTTCGATTTTTTTCAAAGTCATAAATTTTGGGGTTTTCGTCGAAAATATCTCGAAATTGAGGTTTTGACACTGAAAAATTGATTTTAAATGCATTTTTAAGGTCTAGAAATCACTAAAAATTGAAAATTTCGAATTTTTGAAATTTGACTTGAAAACAATTTTTTTTGGATTTCTCCCGGTTTCCAGTACGAATTTCTGCTTTCAATTCGTTTTTTTCAACCCAGTTATCAAGGAAATTGAGTTTTTCAGGATGAATTCCCCCAAAAACCTTATTTTTTTGAAAATTTTCGATTTTCGAGTTTTTGGTCAAAATTTTCCGATTTTTCCTCATTTTTTTTCGACTTTCACCAAAAAATTCTTACCATTTCGATAGGTATTTGAAGTTGATGGCTGCGTTGGATCGATTCCATCCACATAGAATTCCTGAATAAAAAATTTTTTTTGTCAATTTTTTTTCCCCGACAAAAAAATCGATAAATTCTCACCGCCCCCTCCTCGGTCAGTGCTCGCAGATACTCGTCCTCTTTCAATCCGCCTTTTTCGTTCATTTTCTACAAGTTTTTTGTTGATTTTTGCCACCTGTAACCGAAAAAGTCGGGTTGACGCATAACTGGTGCCCGCTTTGAAGGCCAATGTGCGTCAATCGACATTTTTTCTGACCCAAAATGAGGGAATTTGAATTTTATTCATTTTCCTTCGAATTCCTGTTCTTTTTCTCATAGTTTTTCCTCAATTTTGCGAAAAAATTAATCCAGAAATTGGTGGAAAAAAACGAAGAAATACAGTAGTCCTTAAAGGCGCATGCGCTTCCAAGCTTAATGGGTCTCGAAGCGACGTTCAAAAATTGGCGGGAGCATTCAATTTTCGTATTTTCTCTTCGATTTTTTTCGATTTTCGATGGATTTTTCTCGGATTTTCTCACAAAAACACGATTAATTTTTTTGCAGAGCCATGATCCCCTCAACAGATCCCATGTATCAACACTTCAAAATCTCATCGGACAAAGAGCTCGAGCTGACGCTCGACGGCGTTCCCATCGAGTATCCGGCGCTCGTCAAAGAGGCGTTTTTGAATAGTGAGAACGGCGAAATTTGCATTAGAGAGATTTGAATTCAGATTGGCACGCGTCGGCGCATCAGACAGACGTTCCGTCGAATTGCGCGTCGCTCAACGATCGTCACTGTTGGGTCATGTCCAGGAATCAAATGTTCATTTGGGAGAGGGCAAAAGTGAGGGATTTTTCGAGTGAAAAAGTGGATTTCTAGCAGTGGAAAAGCCGAAAATGGCCCAAAAATTGAGCGAAAATGTCCCAAAATCAAGATTTTTTGTCAAAAACTGAATTTGGGCTCGAAAGGTCTCTAAGCCTGCTTGAAACTGTCGAAAAAACAGAAAATGACTAAAATTGGCTCAAAATTCATTTTAAACTAATCGGAATCGGCTAGAAGTGACTCAAAATTCATGAAAATGGCCAAAATGAGTCAAAATGTTTGAAAATCAAGATATTTCTCAAAAATTGAATTTGGGCTCAAAAGATGTCTAAGCTTACTTGAAACTGTCGGAAAAGACGAGAAATGACTAAAATTGACTTCCAACTGCCCGGAATTGGCTCAAAAAGACTCTAAATTCATGAAAATTGGCCAAAAATGAGTCAAAATGTTCGAAAATCGAGATTTTTTGTCAAAACCGAATTTGGGGTTAAAACTGTTGGAAAAGACGAAAAACGACTCAAAATTCACTTCAAACTGTCCGGAATTGGCTTAAAAAGACTTAAAATTGTCCAAAATTGAGCGGAAATTCGCTAGAGACTCAAAATCGCCGCCAAATCAAGTATTTTTCTCAAAAACCGAATTTGGTCTCAAAAGCTCTCTAAGGTGACTTGAAACTGTCGGAAAAGCCCAAAAATGCCTAGCATAGGCTTAAAATTCATTCGAAACTGCTCGAAATCGGCTAGAAGTGACTCAAAATTCATGAAAATTGGCCAAAAATGAGTCAAAATGTTCGAAAATCGAGATTTTTTGTCAAAACCGAATTTGGGGTTAAAACTGTTAGAAAAGACGAAAAACGACTCAAAATTCGCTTCAAACTGTCCTGAATTGGCTTAAAAAGACTTAAAATTCTCCAAAATTGAGCGGAAATTCGCTAGAGACTCAAAATCGCCGCCAAATCAAGTATTTTTCTCAAAAACCGAATTTGGTCTCAAAAGCTCTCTAAGGTGACTTGAAACTGTCGGAAAAGCCCAAAAATGACTAGCATAGGCTTAAAATTCACGTTAAACTGTCCGGAATCGGCTTAAAAAGACTCAAAATTCAAGAAAATTGTCCAAAATTGAGCGAAAATGTCTAAAAATAAGGATTTTTCTCAAAAATCGAATTCGGGCTCAAAATGCCTCTAAGTATCCTCAACACTGTCGGAGAAGCCAAGAATGGACTAAAATTGGCTCAAAATTCACTTTAAACTGATCGGAATCGGCTAGAAGTGACTCAAAATTCATGAAAATGGCCAAAATGAGTCAAAATGTTTGAAAATCAAGATATTTCTCAAAAATTGAATTTGGGCTCAAAAGATGTCTAAGCTTACTTGAAACTGTCGGAAAAGACGAGAAATGACTTGAATCGGCTTAAAATTCATTTCAAAATTCTCGGATTCGGCTTAAAAAGACTCAAAATTCATGAAAATTGACTAAAAATAAGTCAAAATGTCCGAAAATCGAAGTTTTTCCCGAAATCCGAATTTGGCCTCAAAAAGTCTCTCAAGTGACTTGAAACTGTCGGAAAATACGAAAAATAACTAATATCGGCTCAAAATTCATTGGAAACTGTCCGGCATTGGCTTAAAAAGCCTCGAAATTCATGAAAATTGGCGAAAATGTCCAAAAATCGAGATTTTTCCCGAAATCCGAGTTTGGGCTCAAAACTGTCGGAAAAACCGAAAAATTAATAAAAGGGGCTCGAAATTCACTTTGTACTGCCCAAAATCGGCTTAAAAATCAAAATTCAGTAGAAATTCAAAATCGCCTCAAAATCCACTCAAAATTCTCCCATTTTCAGACGTCTCACCGCGCCACCATCCCCGTCACCCTTCCACTCCCCACCAGCGGTCTTCCTCGTTCCGCAAAGTGCGTCGTGGTGTACGACAGCGCACAGCTCGGCGCCAACAAGCTCGCCGTGCCCGGCGTGCTCATCGTCTCTCCGGAAGGCGTGCTCCGTCACTGGACGACCATCGAGTCGCAAAACTACATCGAGAAGACGCTGGACATTAATAGCGAGGTGGCGTTGAAGGTGGAGCTCGTCGACGGGCCCGCCGACGGGAAGTGCGCCTCGTTTCTGCTCACCACCACCTCGGGCACCGTCTACTTTCTCTACGGAGAGGGCACGGACTCGGGGAAGACTGGCGCTTTAATGTGTATGAAAGTGTGTGGGCGAGAGGCGCAGGGATTCCGACGGCGGCTATCGTCCTACTTTGGTGGAAGCTCGGCATCCAACGACGTCAGAGAATCGCTGGTCACCAATAGTTTCTGTGTTGATACGAGAGACGGGCTCGTTTTGGTGTCGGTTTCCGCGGAAATGCTCAGTGTCTATGATATTCATGAGCAGTGCCCGTTGTGGACACTCAAAACCAAGGAGTTCTTCCTGCCCAAAGTCGTGCACTTTTTCGAGCAGGATTTGAAGGTAAGAGAGAGAGAGAGGGAAACATCGGGAAAGAAACATCGAAGAGTACTGAAGGATCTTGATAAGTTCTGAAGGATTCCAGAAAATCCTGGAGGACTCTAGAGGATCCTAGAGAACCCTGTAGGATTTTGAAGGATTCTGGAGGACTCTGAAGGATTCTAGAAGGTTCTGAAGGATTTTGGAGAATTTTGGAGGACTTTAGAGGATTCGGAAGGAATCGTAGAGGATTCTGATAGATCATGAGGGGATTCTCAAGAATTCAGAAGCATTCTGGAGGATTCTAAAAAATTTTTGAAGATCCTGAGGGATACTGAAGTACTCTAGAGAATTTTGGGAGATTCTAGGAGATTCTAGAGCATTCTGAAGGACTCTAGAGGGTTCCGAAGGAATCTGGAGGATTCTAGAGAGCTAAGGATGATTCTGGAGGATTCGGAAGGATTCTAAGGGATTCTGAACAACTCTGGAGGACTCTGAAACTGATGAAAGTTCAAAATGCTTCGAGATTTTCAATTTTTTTGCAATCTTGAGAATTCGGAATTCTAAAATTGAAATCACAGCTTCTAGTGGAAAAATTACCACCAAAAATTGCGGTTTTTGAGTAATGTTGGGCTGGAAAATGAGTTTTGCGACTTCTGAACAGTCCTGAAAGATTCTAGAGGATTCTGGATGATTCTGAAGGACTCTGAAGGATTGCAGGGGTTCCTGGACGATCCTAGAGGGCTCTAGAGGATTCTGAAGAATTCGGATGGATTCCGGAGGATTCTAGAGGATTCCGGAGGGTTTTGAAGGCCAAAAAATGACCGAAAATCTCGGATTTTCGGTCATTTTGAGCTCTGAAAAATGAGATTTGCTATCTTTCTATTATCGAATTTGAAGCTTCGAAATCTCGATTTCCAGTCGAAAAAATCCGCCGAAAAGCGACCGGAAAACAGTCCAAAAACAGTCATGAAAACTAATTGAACGGTGTCGAAAAGTCAAAAATTGGCTGGCAAATGGCTGAAGTGAGCTCGAAATCTCCCCAAATCTGCCAAAAAACCAGATTTTCGGGTCGAAAAATGGCTTAAAAACTCCCCAAATCTCCCAAACTCTCCCCCGCAAAAAATCACACTTTCTGTCAATTCCAGCGAGTGCCCAATGTGGTGAAGGCCAAACTAATGGACGCTGCGGTCTTCCGCGGCGGCCTGATGTGCCTCCTGGGCGGATGTCACGAGGACTCGGCCACCGTTCAAATGTTCGTCATCTGGCTGGCGCCCGACTGGCAACACCGTCAGCCCACCGGCTACATCTGGAGTGCCAAGATTCCCAACACCGAGCATCGAGCACTGTTCTCGAAAAACGATCCGTCCGTCTACTCGAGCCTTTCGCTGTCGATTCCCAAGGATACGGCGGAGGCGAAGGGCGCGGAGAGAACGGATGGGATTCTGGTGGTCCACACGTTCTTTGGTGGGTTTTTTGAAGAATGCTGAAACTAGCTTTTTTTCAGATTTTCAGCCATAACTTGGCTCATTTTGATCCAAAATCAATGAAATTTGAATTTTTCAATTTGGAAGATCCAGACGGTCAAAATGACTATAAACTCGGCCTATCTGAAAATTTCGAGATTCTCCAGATTTTCAGCCACGAACTTGGCTCATTCACTGACTCAAACCCAATGAAATCTCTCATTTTTTTTTGATCTCGGAAGATTCAGAAAAGGAGTAGAAACATGATTTGAATAATGTTGGAATGTTGTTTCTAGATTTTCCCCTCTAACTTGGCTCATTTTGATACAAACTGATTGAAATTCCCATTTTTGAGTTTAGTAGATCCAGACGGTCAAAATGAGTATAAACTTGTGTCTATCTGAAAATTTCTGAGATTTCCCAGATTTTCAGCTGTAACTTGAAACTTGAATTTTCCGATTTGAAAGATCACGACCGTCAAAATAAGTATGAACATGACAAGATTGCATGAAGCTGAAGAAAATTGACTGAAAATCAGCAAGAACCGAAAATCTGAACTTGGAATTCGAGCATGTTCCTTTAAACCGCTTTGAAGGAACACGCACGAATCTCAAATTGGGATTTTTGGTTTTCGCTGATTTTCAGCCAGTTTTCTTCAACTTCATGCAATCTCGTCACGTTCATACTCATTTTGATCGTCTCGATCTTCCGAATCGAAAAATTCAAATTTCATCGATTTTGGATCAAAATGAGCCAAGTTATGGCTGAAAATCTGGTGAGTCCCGAAATTTTCAGATAGGCCAAGTTTATACTCATTTTGATCGTCTGGATCTACTGAACTCAAAAATACGAATTTCAATAATTTCGGATCAAAATGAGCCAAGTTAGAGAAGGAAATCTGAAAAAACACCCCAACATTATTCAGGTCACGTTTCTACTCCTTTACCGAATCTTTCGAGGTAAAAAAAGAGAGATTTCATAAGGTTTGAGTCAGATAGAGCTAAGTTGAGGCTGAAAATCTGGAAAATCCCGAAATTTTCTTATAGGCCAAGTTTATAGTCTTTCTGATCGTCTGGTTCTTCCGAAACGAAAAATTCAAGTTTCATCGATTTTGGAGCAAAATGAACCAAGTTGAGGCTGAAAATCTGAAAAATCTCGAAATTTTCATATTGGCCAAGTTTATACTCATTTTGATCGTCTGGATTTTCTGAATCTTCGAGTCAGAAATTTCTTACGAGATTTCTCTCCCCCGAGACTCCGCCCACTTGAACCACCCCCATTTGCAGCCATCTCACTCTACCTGCCATTCGACCTCTACAAGCCCAAAAAACACCACGCCGTCTATCGTCACGTCTCCTTCCCAGCCGACGATCAGCTCATCGGAACGTCCATCTCCAAACAGTACGTCTTCATCATCATGCTCGAAGCGGGCGTCTCCACAATCCGCCTCCTTCCACGCGGCTTCTCGGACGGCTCAATTCTCTACAACAAGACGCAGATTGTGGTGCCGTCGCTGGCGGCGGGCGCCGACGATTGGGGTGTGCTCAGCGAGATGTTGTCGGAGATGGTGGCCGGTGGACTGCCGAGAACGCCCGTCTACGCGTCGTTGAGCCGCGCGTTCGAGTTGTTCGCCGAGAAGGATATGCAGAAGAGTGCCGAGCAGTTGAAGGTGGGGGGAGAATCGTCGGAAAATGGAACAAATCACTGAAAACTGACTGGAAATGACCTGAAATCGGCTTAAAAACGCCTAAAAGTAGTCCAAAATTGAGCGAAATTCGTTTAAACATTACCTGAAGATAACCAAAAAAAAAAAGTGTCTAGAATGATCTAAAATTGGCTGGAAATAGTCAAATTCTCACTGAAACTGACTGGAAACTGGCTGAAAATCACCTGAAATCGGCTTCAAATCGCCTAAAATTTGTCCAAAATTGAGCGAAATTCGTTTAAATTTGTCTAGAATGGTCTAAAATTGGCTGGAAATTGTGTCAAATTTGCCAAAATCGACCAAAATCGATTGGAAATCGTCAAATACTCACTGATCATTTCCACTCGAAATTGCTCCACATAAACTAGGAATGACTGAAACAGGCCGAAAACTAGTCAAAATCGCTCCAAAAGTGTCGAAAATGAGCCTAAAACTGTCCAAAATTGACCAAAATGGTCGAAAATTGGCTGAAAATTGCTTTAAATCAGCCGAACATTGTCAAAATCGACTAGAAATGGTCCAATTTCAACTTGAAATTAATCCAGCCCGGACATGGTCGAAAATTGTCTAGAAATGACTGGAAACTGACTGAAAATGGCTTGAAAATAGTCCAAAGATGACCGAAATCGAACGGAAAAAGTGTCTGAAGATTGTTCAGAAAAGACTCAAATTATTCTAAAATTGACTGAAAATCACCTAAAAATGGCTAAAATCTATGAAAATCGATGAAAGTTGTTTCAAAATTTGTCTAAACGAGTCCAAATTCTACTGAAAATGACCCAAATTCTACGGAAATTGACCCAAAATCGACCAAAAATGACTCGTTTTTTTTTCCAGGAAATCCACAAGATGGTGGACGACGAGCTGTGCCGCATCGTCTCGCAGTTCCTCTACGCGATCATCGACTACTCGGACGCGGCGAACAAGACGGACACGGAGTTGCACGCCAAGCGCGTCCTCACCGCCCGCTTCCATCTGTTCCTGAAGCACATGGGACTGTGGGATCGGATTGTGGTGGCGCCGTGCATGGTGATGAGAGCCGGAGTGCCGACGCAGAGAGTTGGACCGACCATTTTGGGAGAGGTATGAGAAAAACATTCGAACAACCGAAAATTGATTTAAAATTCGCCTAAAATCGTTCAAAATCGTCCCAAACTAGTCCAGAATTGGTCTAAAGCTGCCCAAGATTACCTTGAATTAGTCTAACTTTCTCCCAAATCGATTCGAAATCCATTGGTCGTGGTCTAATATTGACTGAAACATGCTCAAATTAGCCCAAAACCGATCATTTGCTTCCAGGTCAGCGAACGCGTCGCCGCCACGGCCGCCATCTGGATCTGGAAGTGCACGAACGAGTCGAACGCGGCGATCTTCGACGTGATCATCGAGAAGGTGCTGCGCATCACGGAAGTCCAAGATCTGGGCATTAAGGACAAGGACGCGCTGTTCGGACGCTGCGGACTCGTCCATCACATCCCGTGTGTCGCCGCGCAACAACTCGACAAGAAGATTCTGACGAGGGCGAAGACGCACCGCATGGAGATATTCCACGCGGTGTGCGAGCTGTTGATGGGCGTCAGGGAGTCGATTTATCAGCACAGAAAGTAGGTGGAGTTTTGAACGATTTTAGAGAGATTCTAGAGGGATAACGGAAGGTTTCGAGGGACCCCGGAAGACGCCGAAATTGTTAGAAGGCGTTGGAAGAATTCAGAGAGATGACGGAAGGTTTTTATGGGGACTCTGGGAAGACGCTGGATGCCTGAAGGTCTCTGGAGGCGTGCCGAAGATTCTGGTGGGTTAGGATGGAGTCTAGAGGATTCCGAAGACGTCTAATGGATTCTGAAGACATTTTGGGGATTCCGGAGAGCACTCCAAGCCGGCGGTTGGATTCGAAATGCTTTAGAAGGATTCTAGAGAATTCTGAAGACATCTGAAAGATACTAAAGCGCTCGAAAGGGTTCCCGGGGAATCTAGAAAAATTTGGGTTGATTCTGAAGGATCGCGGACGACGATAAGGGGATTCTAGAGTATCGCGAAGACCGATGTGGGGGTGGGAAGGATTCTGGAGACAGGGGGCGCCTTGGATAGTTTCGGTAGGACTCTGAAGGATTCTGAAAGCGTCGGAACGATTCTGGACACTTTTGAAGGTCGAATGAAGCATCTGAAGATCTGTAAAAAGACTGCTAGGCGATTCAGATGGATTCGGGCGTCTGTAAATTTCTGAATGGTTCTACAAGAGACTGATGGTGAGGTCTAGAAGGTTTGGAAGGACTCTGGAGCGACATCAGCAACACAATTTTCTTTGAATATGATTTAGTTTATTATGGATAAAGAAGTAGAATGAGTTGAAGTCAGAAATTAGAATTATGGCTAGAAAATTAGAACTGGAAAAGCGAGTCGAGGATCTGCTTCTGTCGTCTTTCGTGCTCCTCCGTCATCTGAAAGTACCCATCGTCCATCGCCTGAACTTCCCGTCGGATTCTGGCCAAGAAATCCTGAACGGATTCTTCTTCTTCTTGGACGACATCTGACTCATGGACCGATTCCTCCTCGACGACGACATCTGAGTTAATGAATTCCGTCGGAAGTGGTGTGGTTGGCGCTGCTGGGGTGGTGATGGTGATGGCAGTGGAGGTGGTTGGCTGGATGATCGAGGGGGTCTCTTCGGTGACTTGGGCAGGGATGGAGGGGGTGGCTGGGCGTGGAGTCTCCTCTTCGTCGATCGGCTCCTTCTTGACGTCTCGGAGTGGAATCGGCTCCTCTTCCTTGATAATCACAGCTGCTGGCTCTTCGACCTCCTTCTTGATATCCTCTGGATGAATTAGCTGTTGCTGGACGTCTTCTGGCTCCTCAGTTTTGATGGGGCGAGTTGGTGGTGGTGGAGCCTTGACAGTAGTCTTCTTGGCAGCAGATTTGCCACAGTCGGCACGAGAACCGATCGGACTGTACCGACGGGCGGCCATACTAAGTCGTCCGGAACGGGAGACGTAAGTGGAAGGCATCGTTGAATAATAGTAAGGGGTAGATGGTGGCGGTGGAAAACCAATAAAGTTGAATTCCAATAAGATGGAAGGGGAAGGATATAGACGATTCTCTTGCCCTTTTATACGGACCCTGGAACCCCTCCAAGAGGGCGGGACTTGACCCTGTACAGCGTGAAGGGGGGATGTGCGGGTGTAATCAAACAGCCGCCTGTCATAACTGGGTGGGATTCTCCCATTGTTTGGGCAATCAAGGGCTGTAAAGATACAACCAGGAGTGCACCTGGACTGTCATCTTTATTATGTGATTGTGAAGACTTTTTTTTGGAGATGAGAATGTGGTCCTTTAGAACCGGAGGGATCAAACGTTGAACTTTGAAGGAAGAAGAGTCGAGGGACGTTTGGAGGCGAATCAAGGGAAGAATGGAGCTTAAACAGAGGAAAATTTGCTAGAAATGAATCCAGGAGACTCCTGGATTCAGTGGGACTTGAAGGAGGTCTAAGGCAAGCTGAAGGGTTCAGACGGATATCAGAAGATTCTAGAAATATACTGGAAGGAATTCCAAAGGATCTTGAGGATCTGAAAGATTCGGAAGAGTCATGAAGGGTTCGGAAAGCGTATCGAAGATGCGGAGGATTCTGAAGACGTCCCAGTGGATTGTGGAGGATTCTGGGGAGAATGTGAAGGATTGAGATGGCTCCAGAAAGGTCCAGAAAGATTCCGTGGGACTTGTAAGAGGTCTAACGCAATCTAGAGGGTTCAGAAGATTCTAGACGGATCCTGGGGGAATTCGGAAAGTGATTCTGAGAAGCTTTGCAACACTATCAGCAACACTGATAACTCCTCTGACTGACCTCTGACTGACAAGATAACCCCTCTGACAAAGTTCTGAAGAAGGATTCGGGAAGCGGAGGATTCTGGAGGATTCGAAGAGAATGTGAAGGATCGAGATGGTTCCAGAATGAACCAGAAAATTCTGTGGGACTTGGAGGAGGTCTAACGCAATCTAGAGGGTTCAGAAGAACATCAGAAGATTCTAGAAGGATCCTGGGGTAGTTCGGAAAGGGACACTGAGTAGCTTTCACGGCTAAAGCGCTGCCGATACGTCATCTACGGGACCAGGTGGTTTTTGCTCCATAACTGATCCGTTTGAGCCCATTTGAGCCCAAAACGGATCAGTTATGGATCAAAAACCTGGTCCCGTAGATAACGTATATCGGCAGCGCTTTACCTGTGTTGATGAACGAGATAATCCCAAACATTCGAACACTGATAACCCCTCTGGACAAAGTTGCAGAACGAAGTTGGCGGTGACTCGTCTGCCGCTCTGGTGGACCATCGAGACGTTCGCCGACTGCTACCGTCAGGTGGCTGAAAGGATTCTCGAGGAGCTTCACGAGGGACAACTATCGGATAGTGAGCGCACACGAATGTTCCACTACATCATCAGGTGAGATTTCTTGGATCCAATGGTCCCAAATGTCGACAGTCGACCTCTTGTAGCATCTACGACTTCTTCCTCTCGGAATCCGATCATCGCGCCGACAACGACCGCATTCTCCAGGAGCTCATCACGCTGGGCAAAGTGGGCGACGCCGTGGAGCTCGCCGCACGTCACCGAGACTTTGGCATTCTCGTCAAGAACTATCTGGAGGCGGACATCAACACGCGGCAGACGACGTTGGATCGATACAAGAAGACGTTCGAGGCCGATGACTTTGAGATGTATCTGTGCGATTATTTGAAGCGAAACGGACGGATCGATGTGCTCATGCAGCAGAAGGGCAAGCGTGTCGATCAGTATTTGGACAATTTCAAGGTGCTGAATCGAGATTTTTCATCTGAGAAGATTCTGGAGACCTCAAACAGTCATCAGGATCATTAGAAATGGCTGAAAATCGGTCTAGACCATTCTAGGCGATTCTAGACCGATTTTCAGTGGTCTTGACCATTTAGAACCGCTGAAAATCCTCTCCTTTCAGGAACTCCGCTTCTCGCGAGAGATCGCCAACGGCCAGTTCGGCAAAGCCGCGTTCACACTGATGAGTCTGGCGGAGACGGAGGCGAAGAGCTTCGCAAAGTTCTCCGACTTTTTGACGCGCGCCTACTATTGCGCGACGACGGCTCAACTGACGACAAGTGCCGGACAGATGGACATGACAGAAGTGTTGGACTTCTACAAGCGACGCTATCCGGAGATGAAGCATCGTCATCGAATTCCGACGGAGATTTTGAAGGTGAGAAGAGGGAGAGATGAAGGAGAAGAAGGGAAGGAGAAATGAGGTGAAATCCATGTAAAATGACGGAAAATTGTTGGAAAATGAGTCGAATCGGCGTAGAGGGATTCAGGAGGATTCTAGAGAAAGCTGAAAGAATCGGAAAGGTTCTGAAGGATTCTGCAGGATTCGTAAAGTTTCTGGAGGATTCTGGAGGATTTTGAAGGAGTGTGAAAGATTCTAGAGGAGTCTAGACGGTTTCTATGAAGACTAGAGGATTCTGAAGGATTCTGGAGGATTCTGGAGGATTCTGGAGGACTCTAAAAGACTCGGAAGAAGTGTGGACGATTCTAGAGGGTTCTAGATGGTTCCTATGCAGACTCGAGGATTCGGAAGGATTCTGAAGGACGCTGAAGGATTCTGCTGGACTCTGAAAGGTTCCGGAGGATTCTGGAGGATTCTGAAACCTTGAAAATACTCCAGAATCTTCCGCGAGCCTTTCAGAATCCTCCATCAGCATCCAGACTCTATCTGAGTCTCTCTGAATCCTCCAGAATCCTCTAGATCCCTACAGAGCTCTTAAGAATCATCCAGCATCCACTTAAATCCCTCTGCCCTCTCTAGAATGACCGCAGGATTCGTCCTGAAGCCTTCAGAATCCCTCAGCTTCATTTTGAAGCCGTTAGAATCGGCCAGTGTCCTCCAAAGTCGCCGGACGACTCTTCAAGTTTCCCGAATCTGAAAAAATTCAAATTTGCCGCCCATTCCAGACCGGCTACGGCAACGACTTCGACGCGATGATGTCCGTGGAGGAGATGCTCGAGTGGAACATTGCCTACCAACCCAACGACGAGGCGACGATCCAAGGCTTCGTCCGTGCCTTCCATCTGCTCGCCGACCTTCTCGTCGTCCATCACGACTCGGTGGAGTTGAAGGAGAAGATCGAGAAGACGTGGAAATCGTTGATCGAGTACGACGAGTGGGCGAGAGTCCGCAACAAGGACGACGTGGAGACGAAGACCATGTTTGGCAAGGTGTGCGATTGGATCGTCAACGAGTATCCCGCGGATAGTGAGTTTTCTTTGGTTCGGATAATCTGCGAAACTTGACTGAAAAGTTTTTTTCTCCTTTTTTTGGCTACGAGAATCTGCGAAATCTGTGCAAAAAGTCATCCGGTCTTGGCCCAAAAATGGCCGATTTTGACTCTAGAAAATCGATTTTTGACTTCAGCACAACATTTTTTAGCTTAAAAATTGCAATTCTAAACTCAAAATTGATCAATTTCCGGTCAAAACTGACCATTTTCAGGTTGAAAATGAAGGAACAGTTCTAGCTGGAAAAATACCGATTTCAGCTGTAAAATGACCAGTTTTGGCTGAAAAATGACTGATTTTGGGCTACAAGTGACCGATTTCGGCTGAAAAATGATCAAGTTTATCTTGAAAATTATCATTTTTAATTCTGAATTAGCCAATTCGATTCAAATTGAATTAGAACTCAAAAATATGAATAGTGGAGGTGAAAAACGTCTTCCCAGTGGCCAAAATGAAGCCAAATCGGTTCATGAACGATTTTGGAGGTGTCTGGAGAATCGTGGCAAATTCTAGAGAATTCTGAAGGATTCTGGAGCATTCGGAAGCCTCAAAGTCTTTCGGAATCCTCTAGAATCCTCTACATTTCTTCAGAGTCCTCCGGAATCGTCTGGAATTCGTGTGGAGCATTTTGAAGTCTTCCTGAATGTAAACGGCAAAATTGAAGAGATTCCAAAGGATTTTGGAGGGTTTTCGAGGCCCTAAACTCTTTCAGATTTCCCTGGAATCCTGTAGAATCCTTCAGAATCTTATTTGAAGAGTTCTGAATGATGCTGACGGATTCGGGATAATTCTGAGGCTCGGAATCCTTCAGAATCCTCTCGATTCCTTCAAAGCCCTTCAGAGCCCTCCAGGATTGTCTGTAATCCTTCTGAAGCATTCTGAAGTCTTTGAAATTCACCTCAAACTCCAAGTTTCGCGAGTCCTCAAATTCGCAAACCTTCAGCGCGTCAATTTTCTGACCGCACGCAGGGCAAAACTGAAGAGATTCGGAAAAGCATTCTGGGTTTTTGAAGCTCTGCACTCTTTCAGGTTTCTCTTGAACCCTTCAGAATCACTCAGAACCTACTAGGATCCCTCGAAATGCTTTAGAATCCTTCGGAATCTCTTAGATCCCTTCAGAATCTCTCAAAATCCGTCAGAACACTCTAGACTCTTTCTGAATCCCTCAGACGTCTTCAAATCCCTTCTGAGCCCCTCTGAGCCCTTCTGAGTGCATTTTGAAGCCTTCAAAATCCACAATCCCTTTCCCAATCAAAACCCCATCGTTTTTCTTTCCAGACGGCGACTGCTACCCCTCATGGATGCCCCTCTCTCGCCTACTGATCCTTCCCTCCGCGCTCGACACGCACCTCGACGAGTCGTTCGCCAACCCGGCGACCAACCATCATCTCGCCTGGATCAAGGGACACGTCAAATGGGTGGCCGAGCAGTTGGGAAAGTTCGCGCGTCTTCCACGCGCCGCCTTCTTCCGTCCCGACGCTCGTGAAGTCGGCTCGATCGGACAGACCGTGCTCGCCGGCTTCGGACTGATTTTCAAGGCACGAGAGGATCGATTCGCGGCCAAATTGAAGGCGTTGGCCAATGCTGAAGAGATCTAGGAATTTTTTATACTGTGGATTTTAGCCCTTTTTTCCCTTCCTCATCATGATCTCCCTTACGGTGTTCTTCTTTTTCTTATTGTCAAAAAATGTTGAAGCTCCGCCCACAAAAGTGGGCGTGGCTTGAGTTGTCTCTATTTTTATTCATTCTCTCTCATTTTTATATTATCAATTGATTGAAAATCTTGGGTTTCTATATAAAATCATTCACATTCTGGTTCTGATTTCCAAAATTTTTGTTTTTGAATTTTCGAAAATTTTTGAAAAATGTCGTTTTACTCGATTCCTCGTATCTGAGTCTCTTTTGATTTTACCTATTTTTCGATTTTTTTTGTCTGGAAATTTCAGATTTTTTTTTCTCTTGGTTTACTTTGAACTTGAGCTCAGGTTCTAGACTAGTCGAAGAACTTTTTTCTCTCTAATTCTCTAATTCTCTTGTTTTCCTTTACTATTATATTTTCGTCCCCTCGGTTTTTTTTTTTGCATGTTTTGAGTTATCAGAGATTACTGGGGTCAACAACACTACCTCCACCATAGACACCTGATGTTTGTGTTCTTTTTTTTTGCCACTAGGTTTTTTTTTCTTTGGATTTTTTGAAAGCCAAATCCAGATAGAGATGGGCCGAAGAGTTTTCCGCGAAAAAGGATTTTTAGAGATTTCGAAAACCCAAGGTTTTTTGGTTTTTTTATTTGGAGATCTGAAGATCTGAGAATTCGAAACAGTGAGAAGTAAATTTCATCACAGTTTTTCGAAACTTTTGGAAAAGTTTTTTTCGAAGTTTTTTGAAAATTTCGAAAATTATATAACTTTTTTTGGTTGATAAGTAGTGAGTTTCCAGTTTCAGACAGGAAACTCAAAGTTTTGCGATTTTCGCAAAATTTTCTTTTGGAGATTCTTAAGTTTTGCAATTCAACAAAAATCCTTTTTTCTTCGAATTTCAATTTTTTGCTAAGTCTGTCGGAATCCTGAAAAATGTAGGATTTTCAAAATTCCTAAAAGTCAAATTTTTGACACTCCCCAATCTCGAGAAACTGGAAATCTCGAAAAAAAGAAGAAATATGAGAGTCTCAAAATGTTGAGTATTCTGTCAAAAAATTAAAATCTCGAAACTTTCAGATTCTCAAAGGCACAAAGTCTTGTAAACTTTCGAAAAGTTTATCGTATGTTCAAAGTTACAAAAAGAGCCAGGAAAAAGGTTCAAAAAATGCCGTTCAAAGTATGGCCAAAATTTCTCTTTTTACCCATGAATTTTTCGCCAATTTCTTTCTAGGTTGAAAAAAATGGTGAAGAAAATTTCATGCGTAAAAAGAGGATTTTTGGCGAAACTTGGAACGACATTTTTTGGAACTTTTTTCTGGCTCTTTTTGTCACTTTGAACGTACCATTCGAATTCTCTAAAGTCTTTGAAAATTTTTTAAAAATTCTTTTTTTTTTTTGCAAAAATGACCATACAAACAAATCAATTGGATAGAACAAGACAACACACAAAAACTGTCATTTTCTCAAAAAAAAAACTGCCACCATTCTTCTTTGTTTCTCTTCTTATCGCATCCCCTGGTTCTTCTCCCCTTTTTCGTCGTTATTATTATGATTATAAATGCAAAGTGTTAGTTTTCCCTCTACCACTGTTTCTCTCTTTCTCTGCGTCTCTTCAAGTTCTCTTCTCTCTCTCTCGTCTCTCGAACTTCTTATCTAGTTTTCGCCATCATCATCTCCTCCTCCCCTTCTATTGTCTCTAGATTCTCATCACCTGGAAATTTTCATAAAATTTCCCTATGCTCCCCCGCCTCTTCCTCACCATACTCCCTGTCTATTCGGGTATTTCTGAAGATGACTCCGCCTCCTCCTCCTCCTCAGCTACTAAGAAACATGAATATGTAACGAGACAAAAAAAAAACAAGAAAAAAATTTCCAGCATGAAATTCAAAATTGTCGATTTTGAACTGTTTTTTCAGAGGCTACTATTCGAAATGGCCACCTCAAACAACACCACCGCGAAGGAAAGCAACAATAACACGTTGTCTTTCTTTGGACAACAACTGAAATTGGATACGGAGGAGCAGAGTAAGGGTTTGGGAAAATTTGACCCAAAAAAGTGAAAAGTTTGAAATTTTTGAGCCAAAATGAAGGAAAATCGGAAGAATTTTGGAGTCTTCAAGTTCGGCGCAAAACCTTTTTCTTTGGCAGAAATTTTGAAAATTTCCAGAAAAAAAGAGGTTCTGAAGGATTCTAAAGGATTCTGAAGGATTCTGGAGAATTCAGAAAAATTGAATTTTTTTTCGTCAAAACTCAGAAATTTCAAAAAATGACGAAAATCAGAAGATTCTCTCAATCCCAATGCAGACCCTGGAAATTTCAAAATTTAGTTTTTTTTCGAAGATTCTCAGTTTTTTCTTTTTTTTTTTAATTGAGAAAAATTGAGCCACAAAGTTTTGAGGAAAAAATTTGAAGAAAAATCAAAAATGGAGATCCTAGAGGATTCTGGTGGATTCTGGAGGCCTCTGGAGAATTCTGAAGGATTCTGGACGATTCTGGAAGATCCTGGAAGATTCTGAAGGGCTCTGGAGGATTCTGGATGATTTTGGAGTATTCTAAAGGATTCTGAAGGGCTCTGGAGGATTCCAAATAATTCTAGAGGACTCTGAAAGATCCTAGAAGATCCAACATTCCAAGTTTCTCATTTTCAGTCCGCTCCGTCGTCGACCAAATCCGTGCGCATCCGAATCTGGAGATTCTCGACTTCCGTGGAAACACACTCAGCGTGCTCGCCGGTCAGCAGATTGCGGAGGCTCTCAAGACGCGTCGCGAGCTCAAGGAATGCATCTGGAGCGACATGTTCACCGGCAGACTGAAGACCGAGATTCCGCTGGTGTTGGATGCGTTCGGCGAGGCGCTCACCGCGTCCGGATGCCATCTGACCACGCTGGATTTGTCGGACAACGCGTTCGGCGCCGGACTCTCCGAGTCGTTGTCCAACTTTTTGCAGGTGGGGATTTCGGGAGGATTCTGGGGGAAAGCAGGAGGATCCAGAAGGTTTTAGAGGATGTCTAGAAGATGTTGACTAATTTTGTGAGATTCTAGGGAATCCTGGTGATTTCTAAATGGTTCGAGAGGACTCTGGAAGATTCTAGAAGGGTTTTGAAGGATTCTAGAAGTTTCTGAAGGGCTCTGAGGGATTCTGAGGAATACAGGAGAGTTGCGATGGATCCTGAACAATTCTGAAGACGTTAGAAGAATTCAAAGGGAACCGGGGGGTTTCGGAAGGATTCTGTCTAAAGGCTTCTAAAGGACTTCTAAAGGACTCTGAAGACTTCTGAAGGCATCCGAAGGATTCTGAAGGATCCTAGAGAATTCTAAAAGCTTCTATCGGCATCTAGAGCATTCTGGAACAGTCGAAAATCAAAGAAAATTTGGAAATTTTTGACTTCAAAAAGTTGAAGTTTCGGGAAAAAATCACACAAAACTTTGAAAATGACGAAAATTGGAAAAAATGTCAAAGTTCTATTGAAAAACGAACAAGATTTGTTACAAGGTGGAAATGTTCGAATTTGAGACAAAAATTAAAAACTCGAAAATTTTTCAAAATTTTGACCCAGAAAAATAAAAAATTGAGAATTTTGAATCAAGAAGGCAATGTTTTGAAAATTGGAAAAAATCCAAGGAAAACAGATTTTGGACCATTTCTTTTGTAAAAGGCGAAAAAAAATCCTAAAATTCAAAATTTTTTTAGTCGCCCGCCCTCTACTCACTGGAGAATCTGATACTCAACAACAATGGTCTCGGACTGGCGGGCGAGACGGTCGGACAGGCGCTCTGCTCCATGATCACCGCGTCGAAGAAGGCCGGCCGTCCGCTGCGGCTCAAAAAGTTCGTGTGCGGTCGGAATCGGCTGGAAGTTCAGTCGACGATTGCCCTATCTGACGCCTTCATTCTGATGACGACACTCGAGGAGATTCGCCTTCCGCAGAACGGCATCAGGGAGCCGGCGATTGGAGCGTTGGCGCAGGCGTTTGCGGCTAATAAGCGACTTCGGGTGGGTTCCGGGGAGAGTTGTGGGGGATTCTGGGAGATTCTAGAGGATTCTGGAGAGCTCTAGAAGATCCTGAAGGGTTCTGGAGGATCTTGAATAATCCTGGAACATTCTGAAGGATTTTTAACGATTCTGAAGGGCTCTAGAGGATCCTGGAGGGTTCTGGATCTTCCTGAAAGATCCTGGACGATCTTGAAGGGATCTGGAGGATCCTGAAGAATCCTGAAGGATCCTGAAGAGTTCTGGAGGATTCTGGAGAATCCTGAAGAATCCTGGAAGATTCTGAGAGTCTGAGGCTCTATATTCTCGAAGATTCCGAATTCCAGGTCATCGACATCAATGACAACATTTGCGGTGCCGAGGGAGCCCTCGAGCTGGCCGAGGTCCTTCCCGACCTCCATCATCTGGAGATTCTCGACCTCGGCGATTGTGTGTGTGACGACGCGGGCATCCTCGCGATCCTCGGCGGCCTCGATCGACGACGCGATTGTTTGAAGAAAGTGTGTCTGAGCGGAAACAACATCACGTCGGATAGCATCGAGGAGATTGGCGCGTTCTTCAACTCGGCCGGAATGAGTCATGTGTAAGGATTTGGAGAGACATGTTTTTGAAAGTTCCAGAGAGCTTCTAGAGGGCTCTGGAGGATTCTGAAGGGTTCGAAAGCATACTGGAAGTGCCTGGAAGGTTCTGGACGTTTCTGGAGGATTCTGGTTGATTCTAGAGGGTTCTAAAGGATCCTGTAGGACTCTAGAGGGTCCTGACGGGTTCTGGATGACCCTGAACGATTCTGAATGATTCTGGATGATTTTGAAAGATTCTTGAGGATTCTGGACGTTTCTGGGAGAGTCTGGAAGGATCTAAAGGGTTCCAATGGATCCTTGAGGACTATTGAGGATCCAGAAGGATTCTCAAGGATTCTGAAGAGTTTTGAAGAATTCTAGAAGACTTCAAAGGATTCTGAATGATTCGGATAGATTCCAAAGACCCCCGTATTTCCAGAAAAGTGGACATCTCGGTGAACATGTTCGGCGAGGATTTCGACGCTGCCAAAGCGCGCTACGGACGCGGCAACATTGCTTTCGGACGTCGTGGCGACGATGAGCTGCTGTCGTCGGATGGAGAGGACGAGATTGGCGCGGAGGACGCGAGCATGGAGGAGGGTGAGGATGGGAAAAGTCGAAAAGCGGCGGGAAATTGGGCGAAACTGCTCGAAAAATGCTCAGAAACGACCCAAAATTGATGAAAATGGTCCAAACTGGACTGGTAGTTTTAGTATGAGCAATCAACCTTCCAGTCAATTTTCGATGAAAAATGACATTTTGAGGCTCAAAATTCGGTTTTTCAGTTTTCACTTTTTGACGACATCGACTTCTATCAGTTAGGCTCATCAAAATTTATCGAAAAAATTACTGAAATTGAAATTGGCCTTTCAGTTTCAGACGCTCTCAACACGTCGCGCGACACTGTCGTCGATCGCGGCAGCGGCGGCGCTACACGCGACACATCGACGACGGATCAGATGCTTCACGATCTGGTGACGCGCGGATTCGGATGCATCAAGTTGGGCGGTGGCACGCCGGCGCAGGAGGCTCCCGACGAGAAGGTCTCGTTCCTGGACAAGGGACTCAAGTTGGACACGGCCGCCAGCGCTGAGCCGGTGGTCAAGGTGAGCGTGGGGGAGGGGAGAGAAGGAAGGAAGGGGAATCTGGAGGCTTCAGAATGATTCTGGAAGTTTCTCGAGGATTCTGAAGGACTCTGAAGGTGTCGGATTGACGCTGGACGATTTTGGTGGACTTTGAAGGATCCTGGAGGTCAATGAAGAACTCTAAAGAATCCAGGAGCATTGTGAAGGGTTTTTAGGTTTTCTAGACAATTCTAAAGGTTTCTGGAGACTTCTGGAGGATTCAGACAGGTCTCAAAAGATTCTGGATGCTTTTGAACGGTTCAAAAGGATCCTAGAAAGTGTCAGAGGATCCTGAAGGATTCTGAACCTCAAAATTGAGAAACTAGACAATTCTGAAGGATTCTGTAGATGTCGGATTGATTCTGGACGGTTTAGGGGAACTCTAGGAGGCTCGGACAGTCTATGGAGGATCCTGAAAGATTCTGAAGGTATCAGAAGATTCTGGAGCTTTCTGAAGGGTTTGAAAGGATCCAAAGGATCCTGAAGGATTCTGAAGCTCAAAATGGAAACTAGCCGATTCTGAATCATCTTGGAGTCTTCTGGAGGTTTCAGCTAGGTCTCAGAAAAGTATGGACGATTTCCAGATCATCAACGCAACGAAATCGATGCGAGCGCTCGAGCTGCGCGGCAACACGCTCGGCATCGACGCCGGCGTGTTGATCGCCAAGGCGCTCGAATCGCACGCGGAGCTCGAGCGTTGTCTGTGGAGCGATCTGTTCACGGGACGGCTGAAGAACGAGATTCCGCCGGTGTTGGAGGCCCTTGGCAAGGGCATCATCAAGGCGGGAGCGAAAATTCGAGAGCTCGACTTGTCGGATAATGCGTTCGGACCGATTGGAGCGGATGCTATTAAGGTATAGGAAATGAGCGTTTTGGGCGTCAAAAATGACTGATTTCAACTGTTTTTTTGACAAGAATGGACCTAGTTTAGCTTAGAAATGATCATTTTTGACTTTACAATGTTCACTATGGGCTCAAAAATGACCGCTTTCAGCTCAGAATATGGCCTAGTTTAGCTTGAAAATGATAATTCTTGATCTTACAATGATCGATATGGGTTCGAAAATGACATATTTCTATTTCAGAATGTTCAATTTTGGCAAAAAGTATACTAATTTCAGCTCTAAAACAACCAGTTTCAGTTCTAGAACCATCAATTTTCAGTCCAAAACTCAAAAATGACTGATTTCAACAGTTTTTTTTTTTTTGACAAGAATGGATCTAGTTTAGCCTAGAAATGGTGATTTTTGACTTCACAGTGTTCACAATGGGCTCAAAAATAGCGTTTTCAGCTCAAAATTTGACCTAGTTAAGCTTGAAAATGCCCAATTTTAACATAAAAATGGTCATTGTCACCCTAACGTCTACCAAGTTCAGCTCAAAAACGACCAATTTCGGTTCTAGAATCACCGTTTTTGACCCGCGAAATTGACCAGTTTTCTTAATTTTCAAAAAAGCCAAGCCTTATTTTCAGGAACTCCTCGAATCGCCATCCTCCTACACGCTGGAGACGTTGAAGCTGAACAATAACGGACTGGGAATCGGTGGAAAGCAGATCGCCAAGTCTCTCGCCGAGTGCCTCCGTGCGTCGATCGCCGCCGGCGGAGAGCAACGTCTCCGTCTGAAGACGTTCATTGCCGGCAGGAATCGACTGGAGAATCCGGGAGCGCACGCGTTGGCCGCGACTTTTAAGGTAAGTTTAGGGATTCTGGAGCATTTTCGATCCCCAAAAAAGGCTGAAAATCCAAAAAATCTGAAATTCAACCGAAACAGCACCAACTTGCCGAGAAAAGTTGAAAGTTTTCAAATTTGGCGCCAAAACGTTCACTTCTGGGACCACAGAGAACTCGAGGAATTTCAGATTATCATGATCTTGTGTGGGGGGATTCTGGGAGATTCTGGAGAATTCTGGACAGTCCACGAGACATTTGGAGGGTTCAGAATTCGTGTGTTCTCATCTACGACTCTCAGAATTCTCCAGAATCCTCTAGAATCCTCCAGAATCCTCCTGGTCACCTCAGAACCGTCTAGGATCCTTCAGAATCTTCCAGAATCCTCTAGAATCATCTGGGATCCTTTAGAATCTATCGCAACTCAAAACTCTCTCGTTTTTCAGTCTCTGGAAACGGTGGAGTGGTTCGACGTGCGCCAGAACGGCATTCACGAGGAGGGCGTTCGCGCTCTGGTCGCCGCACTCAAGTACAACCGAAACCTGCGTCACCTCTGGCTCGAGGACAACACCGTGCTCCCGAAAGGCGCCAAAGCGTTGGCCAAGTGTCTCGAGTCGTGGCCAAAACTCGAGGTGCTCAACCTCTCGGACTGCCTAATCCGCGACGCCGGCTGCGTCTACATCATCGATCATCTGAATCCGCAACTGCATCGTCATCTGAAGAACGTCTACCTCTGCGGAAACGAGCTGACGCCTCCCGTCGCGCAGCTCTTGATTCAAAAATGGTCGAAATTCAACGGGTTCTCGCCAAAGCCCAACCTTCACATTCACACCAACTCGTTCGGCGGCGAGTTCTTCGCCATCGCCGACATGGCGCCGGAGAACGTGCTCGTCGGCGACGAGGAGGACGATCTGGGCTCGTTGGACGGCGACGCCGAGGAGTACAACTCCAAGTCGTCGGACTCGGATGACGCGGATTTGGAGGACGCCGCTGATGACGATGACGATGATGAAGACGTCGAGGATGAAGACGTGGACGTCGACAGCGAAGAGGAGGAGGTGCAAGTGTTGAAGCCGTCCGAGGAGACGCAGTTGAAGAACGCGATGGATCGCATCGATCGACTCGACATTGACTTTGAGAGTCGCTTTCAAGAGGACACGGCTCGCGTCTTGCTCCAGTTGTCGGCTCCGTTGAAGAGCTGCGCGATGAGTCAGCAGGCGATGGACAGAGCGTTGGAGGTGGCTGGTGAGTTTTTTTTTTGGGGGGGGGGGGGGGGGGGG
>LR543247.1:6704-52539 GCA_900536305.3 Caenorhabditis sp. 40 LS-2015 | reverse complement strand
GGGGGGGGGGGGGGGGGGGGGGGTTTTCTAGGCCACCAAAAAACGGCCCAAAACCCGCTAAGAATCCGTCTTGAAAACTGCAGAAACTGACAAGAAACAGGCAAGAGATGATCGATTGGGACTTGATGGCCTAACTTTCTTCATGGAGCAAAAGTTAGGCCACAGAAAACAGTGTGCCATCCAAAAGTAATTGGGATACTAGGCCACCAAAAATCGGTCGAAAACAGTCGAAAACCCACACTAAGAATCCGCTGAAAATGGCCTTCTGACTTTCTGGTGGCCAAACTTTCTATCCATGGGGAAAGCTAGGCCACCAGCCAGAACCCAACGGATTCTAGGCCACCACTTCCGTAGGATGAAAGTTTCGCCCTCAGTTTGAAATTTTTTATAAAACACGGCTCTAAAAATCGCCGACGATTTCCAAAAATCTTGTTGAAAATGACCCCAAAAAATGGAATTTGATGGTGGCCGAGTTTTCCTAGTATATGGAAAATTAGGCCACAGCAAAATTTTCCTATTCTCATTTTTCTCTGTTCCAGAAAACATTGTGCGTCGCGTCGAGGCGGTGAAGCGCAATCCGATTCCCGCCACCACGCAACTCGTCAACAACATTGTTGCTCAGTGTCCGGGCACTGGTGTCAAGGTGAGACTAGAATTTTTGGACGGGGTGGGTGGCCTAGGAGAATCCTAGGCCATTGGAAATAGGAAAAACCGTGAAAAGTTGGTCGAAAAACACACTTTTCAACCCTCCAAAATTTTGGAATTTTCAATGATCACTTGACCACCCAGAAATAGTTGCAGGCCGAGACGGACTGGGGCTACAACGCCGACGCGAAAGTGATGGGTCGTCTGCTCACGGAGCTCATCGTTCGCGGACACTTTCAGCTGGAGCGACAGCTGATTCATCGATTCTTTGTGAGTTTTGAAGAAGCCTGGAAGGTTCTGAAGAATTCTGGAGCATTCTGGAGCATTCTGAAGGATTCTGGAGCATTTTGAAGGGTTCTGAAGGGTTCTGGAAGATTCTGAAGGGCTCTGAAGGATTTTGGAGGCTTCGGAATGATTTTGAAAGGTTCTTGAAGATTTTGGTGCAATCTGGAAAATTCTGAAGGATTTTGGAAGATTCTAGAGGCTCCTGGAAGGATCTGAAGGATTTTGGACGGTTCTGAAGGATTCTGGCTAGAAAAAGGGGCGGAGCCAGAAAATTTTTTTCCAAAAATTTTTCAATGATTTTTTTTTCAGTCATCCGACAATCAGCAATAAGGATAAGGACCCCAGAAGTCTACAGTATCTCCACTCGTCAATATATTCTCAAAATAATTTGAAATTTGAATTTTCAAAAATTTTTAATCTCGTTCAACTTTTTTATAACTTTTCTTCTTGACTGATTTATCATACCACCACCCTTTTTCACCCAAATTTTTAATCACATTTTTCAATTTTTTTGTCCGTTTTCTAATCTCTTTTTTTTTGTAAATCTCATCTGGTGTCCACCCTGTCGTCAACGTCTTCAGAAATCTCCACACATTTCGTTTCATCTCTTTCTTTCTCTTATTATTCTGTCTTTGTCCATATATGATTTCTATTATGGTACGTGTAAATGAAGAAGCGATAATTGGCCTCGAAAGATCGGTTAATTGAGATTTCGAAAACTAGAAGTTCGAATTTTGTTGCATCAAAATTCTAACTTCATTTTTAAAGAGCACGAAAATCGCTGATTCAGAAGAAATAGATCGAGAACAGCTCAAAAAAGTGAACGTAGAGTGATCAAGTTGCACAATTTTGGGAGAATCTTACCGAGAGTAATCGAGCGAGAAAAATAATAAAACCGGGAATTATTTTTGTTAGCGCGGGCGCAAAGTCCCAAAAGCGGCTGAAGAGGCGCTAACGGCTCAATGGCGGCACACGGGCGGCTGACGAGGCGCCGGCTGCCCAACTAGATTAGCGAATTGAGGAAAGATCCAGAGACATCCTGAAAGATCCTGGAGGATCCTGGAGGATCGTAAGGGATCCAGAGAGATTCTGGAGGATCCTCCAGAAACCTTAAGGATCTTCCATGACCCTCCAAGGATCCTCCAGGTTCCTCCAGGGTCCTCCAGGATCTTTCTGGATCTTTCAGGATCTTTCTGGATCTTTCAGAATCTTTCAGGATCTTTCTGGATCCTCCGGGTTCCTTCAGGATCCCCCAGGATCCTCCAGGATCCTCCTCGATCTTCCAGGATCCTCCAGGATCTTCCATGATCCTTCAGGATCCTTCTCGATCTTCTGGATCTTCCAGGATCCTCCAGGATCTTTCTGGATCCTTCGACAATCCTTCAGGATCGTTCAGGATCCTTCAGAATTTCTCTGGATTCTTCCGGGTCCTTCTGGATCCTCCAGGATCTTTCTGGATCCCCCAGGGTCTTTTGGATCCTCTGGGATCTCTCCTCAATTCGCTAATCTACTCATCTTACTTGCAGACTTGTCACGTGCTAGGGTCTAGAATAGCTCGTGACGAACAAGAAAGAGTCATCGCAGACACCCGATCATCGCTTTCTGCCGAGTCCCTCCTCCAAAATAACACTCCGCTGTTCCTTCCTACCCCCTCCCAACTGATCTTCCTCAATCCACGCTTTCCTCCATCCTCCTTTCTGCGGATCTCTACTCCTCCAACCATTCAACTAATCAAATAAATTGTTTCAATCTGTTTCAACCACGCCTCCTCCTTTCCCGCCCGCCATGATCCGGACACCAGCCGTCTAGAACAGCTGATACCATCACATAGAAGGCCAGAATGTCGAAATTGTAGTATCACAGATAAACAACGTCTTCGAACAGAGAATTCGTGGATTCGCAGAGTCACAGAAATTCGAGACGTACCGGAATTGTGGAAAGGGGGCCACAGAATTTCAGGGGTACCGAAGTTACAACTTTGCGAAATTTTAGATTACGGAAAACAGCGAGATCACGAAGTCACGGGTACGGATGAAGAGGATGGCCAGCGGAGGGGACGGCTCGGGACAGAGGGGGCGGAGTCAAGGGATGTGAAGGGAGGATTAATGGGGTGATAAGACACGGAGAAGGAGATGACCTTTTATGACTGTGGGAGAATCGAAACAGCACGAAAGAACAAGGAATAGTCTTCACTGACACTCTCATTTGATTGATGCCTATCTGTTCAACAATGAGAAAATATTGACGGAAAAGAGCCGATAAAGAAAAGCCGACAAGAATGGAGACGAACCTGAACAACCTGAAAGGTTTATATGTTAAAATTGTCTTTCCCAGCAATCGTGATCACTCTGGGTAAGATTCTCCCAAAATCGTGCAACTTGATCACTCTACGTTCACCTTTTCGAGCTGTTTCTTCTGAATCATCGATATTCGTGATGTGGTGCCAGAACATCTTCTTACTAGGTTTTTATCCTTCCTTTTCATATAAAAATCTCACCAAATTGATTCAATTTTTTAATGGCACACTCGCCCTTTAAGACGGATTACGGTATGAAATCGATTAAAAATAAAAATAAAAATCGGTAGATCAAGTATTTGTTTCAAATTCTGAATCCGAGGAACACGATGAACAAGATCCCATAGACGACGAGAAGAGCCAATCCGAGCACCGGGCGGGCGGTTCTCATCCACTCTTCCCATGTTGTGTCGCGAGCTGAAAATTGATTAAAAGATTCAAAAAAGAAATGGAAGAGAAAAAAACAACTGGTGGCCGAGAAATTTCCCCCATCAAAAATTCCCTTACCACAAACTGCAGTATCTCGTTGGAAACTACTCCGAATTTTGTGAAATTTATATTTTCAGAATCAGCATTCCAAGAGTTTCAAAATGAGTATAATCATGACCTAGAAAATATAAATTTGAAAAGTTAGGCCACTGGGTGGAATCTTCGGCCAGGCTCATAACTCATTTTAGAGCTGTCGAAAAACATTGAAATATGTATCAATCGATTGAGTTTACCAAGAGCTTCAAAATGAGTATAATCATGACGCATTTCAAAAAATTTTGAATTTTTCGGTCATTTTCGTGGTGGGACCCGACCAAAAATTAGTTCTCAATCAAAATATGTCATGTTTATACTCATTCTGACCCTCTTGGCGTGCTGAATTCAAAAATCAAGTTTTCATCCAGTTTGGAACTGAATTAAGAGAGTTTTGTCTAGTTGTCCAGTTTTGTCACTTTTCCAAAGTCACTGTATCTCGGTCAATATTATTCCGAGCGTTGTATAATTAAACTTTTCAAAATTGCCTCTCTAAGAGCTTTCGAATGAGTATAATCATGACCCGTTTCTACGAATATGAATTTTTCGATCATTTTCGCGGTGGGACCCAAAGCCAGAAAAATTTTGGAACCAACATGTTTATACTCATTCGAACCGGCTTAGCCTGCTAAACTCAAAAACGACACTCAAAACTCACCGTAATCGACGACAACGCCTTCCTCCTTCCACGACGCTGGCACATACTGCTTAACCACGTAGACCTTCCTCAATGGCAATGGTACTGGCAGTTTGAGTTCGATGAAGACACAAAGGAGTCCGTGGAAGACGATGGAGAGAATGTTGGAGTAGATCAAAATGTAGTACAAACTGATGGACGAGGGTGTCTTGGAGAGGTACAGGGGGATTTTGATGGTGAGGTCTTGGAGGAAGACGAATTGAAGGTAGAACGCCATGATGTTGATCATGAAGGCGAAGTGGACGGTTGGGGCAAAGAAGGACACGAGAATGAAGATGGAGCACACCTGGAATTTCGGTCTTCTGGAAGAGACGTAGAGAAGCTCTCACTTAGCTAACCTTCAAATGCTCATATCTCAAGAACCAACATAGCTCTCAAAAATTGATCAACTACAAAAATGTTTGGCATAGCATTTTACACATTTTTGTAATTGACAACTTTTTGATAGCTTTATTGGTTCTTGAGATACGCGAGTTTAGAAATCAGTAACCACAGAGACGCAGACACCAAGCGCGTTCTCGTTTCTCTGCGTCTCTTGAGGGACACATTCATATCTCAAGAACCAATCAAGCTATCAAAAAGTTGTTAACTGCAAAAATGTGTAAAATTTGAAGCTTCGCAGTTTTGTAGTTAGCAACTGTTTGATAGCTCTGATAGTTCTTGAGATATAGACGTTCAAAGTAAAGTTAGTCCTCGTTTCTCTGCATCTCTTCAGCTGCACTTTCATACGCTTATAACTAAAGAATTGAAGAAGCTATCAAACAGTAGTCAACGGCAAAAATGTGTACAATTTTAAGTTGAGCAATTTTGCAGTTGACTACTTTTTGATAGCTTCAATAGTTTTTGTAGTATGGTGTTATAAAGAAAAAGCCTTTCTCAAAACTTCAAACGCTCATAATTCTTTAACCAAGCTAGCTATCAAAAAGTTGTCAACTGCAAAAATGTTTAAAATTTTAATCTCTATATTTTTGAAGTTGGCAATTTTTTGATATCTTTCACACCCAATGAGATGCATCCCAAAACTCACCAACGTCGGCGCAATAATCGTCGCCCAATAATACGGACTATGTCTGACGAATGCCACATTGACAGCCAACATTGACCAAGTGTTACCGAGATCGAATCCAGTGACCGGCGCGGTTTTGGAGACGTTTCCGTTACCGTAATAAAACGAGTTCACGGTGACATTGGTGATCTTGAAGTCCGAGATGATCCGCTTCATTTTTTGCTCCTCCCAACCTACAAGTTTTCGAACTTTTGTGTTTGGTGTTTGCGGACCTGGCATCAGAATTGACGCGCATATTCGAGTCTGCAAACTACAAACTACAAAACTCACCAAAACTGAGCGTCGGCGGAAGATTGTAAAGATTCTGGAGCTGAATCTCGGCCATTGTCTCCGTGGCGAACAAATTCACAGCGCACTTGTTCTCATCGTAGGGGAAGTCGCCGAAATCGAACATACACCCGACTTTGATCGAGAACGTTGGGTACATTTCCACTTTCGACCGATTCTTCTCGATCATCTGAATGATGACGTGCGCCGATGTGGAGAAGTCGAACGCGGAGCCGAGGCCGGAGGCACTGGAAGTTTTATTTAACATTATTTTTGAATTCAGCACGTTAAGACGGTTTGAATGAGTATAAACACGACGTATTCTGGGGATTTTTGATTCTTGGGTCTCGCCACAAAAATGATCGAAAATTTTGAAAATTTTGAAATGGGTCATGATTATACTCATTTTAAAGCTTTTCTCAAATCTAATCGATTGTCACTATTTTCAATGATTTCTGACAGCTCTGAGATGAGTTATGAGCGTGGCCGACTTTTACACCCAATGGCCTAACTTTTCAAATGAAAAGTTTCTAGGTCATGTTTATACTCATTCGAAAGCTCTCGAAACGCTGATTCCAAAAATGCTTGTTGTGCAAAAATTGAAAAAAAATCATCAGAGTTAATTTAGTTGTAAAGTTCTGTAAAACCTGTGAAGCTCTAAATCTCAAAAATTTTACTAGGGAATGACCTGAGCGATGTTTGGAGTTACAAAACGTGTTATATATCATTCGAAAGCCAAGAAAATTTGCAATCGATTGATATGATTTGTTTCTGCAACGGACGCCGCATTCTTGAGAAACTTGAATTTGAAGTTCTGAAACCCCGTTGATTCGGAGTGAAATTCGTGTTCTCAGTGCAAATAAACGGGGTTTCAGAACTTCAAATTCAAGTTTCTCAAGAATGCGGCGTCCGCAGCAGACACAAAATATATCAATCGATTGCAAATTTTCTTGGCTTTCTAATGATATACAACACATTTTGTAACTCCAGACATCACTCAGGTTATTCCCTTATTAGGCCGAACTACAAACTACAAACTCACGTGTTGGAAACTTTGATTTTTGGCTGCCAAACTTGCCACTTCTTGACACGAACGTAATGGATTCCGTTGAAGTCTTTCGGGTCCCAGACTAGGAATTCGTCGTACCAGCGCTGAAACCGAGGACTAGAAACTACAAAGACTACAAAGACTACAATTTCTGCGCCACTCTGCTCGAAACAATCCAAAAAATTTCAAACAGTTTGTAGTTTGTAGTGGTCAATACACCACTCACCATATAAATGTGTCCATGAAGTGTCATGGTTTGCTCTTTTTGATTCACAGAAACATGAATAATATGCCAATGAACATCGACATTTGTCGGCACGGATCCATTCTTGACCGGACGAATTCGAGTGTTGTAACCACGGAAGATTCTCGTCTCCAAGGCCGACTGGTGCTGCGAGTAGGTTCGGTTGAAGAATGCTGAAAGTTTGGAAAAAAATAATTTACCGACAGAATTTTTTGATTTCTTATTGTTATTTCTGAATTCAACACGTCAAGACGGTTTGAATGAGTATAAACACTGCGTATTTTGAGAATTTTTCAATTTTTGGGTCCCACCCCGAAAAGATTCGAAATTTCAAAAATTCTCAAAATAGGGCATGGTTATACTCATTTTGAAGCACTCAACAAGCCAGGTTCAATTATATACGTTTTATAGCGTTTGGACGACTATTGACCGTGTTACGGTAGATTCTGAAATTGAAAAAAATATCCGGAAATCTTTAAAACGATTTTGACTTGATCAGTTTGAAGCGAAACTGGATAACATACAAATATTTGAAATCACCATCTCAAAACGGTTTTAATGAGTATAATCACGATGTGTTTTAACGATTTTTTAACTTTTTTGGGTCTCGCCACGAAAATATTAAATATTTCAAAATTTTCAAAGTGGGTCTTGATTATACTCATTTTGAAGCTCTCAGCAAGCCAAGTTCAAAAATCGAAATTTCATTGCATTTGGACGACGTTTGACTGAGATCGACTCAAAGCTGAGGCTCTGAGCCTAACTAGACTATTAACACTAAAGACTCCTACAGTAACCTTTCCAGGCCATTCTTTGAAAAAAAGGTACAGTAACCCACTCTCCGCATCCTCCTCGTTCTCCGAGTCGATTCCCTTCTGCTGAGCGCTGACCTCCTTCTTTTGAATGGGAAGGTAGAAAATGAGCAAGAAACTGATGAATATAAGAGGTTTCATATTTTTCTAGTGGAGTCGAAATGAATGAAAGTGTGGAGGTGGGTGGGTGTACCCCTCTCGATTTTGTTTATCGATTCTGTTTCATTGTTTATATCGGAAAAATTTTGGAGGGAGACTCGGAAAATTTGGCAAATTTGGAAATCTGATATGGCTATCGGGTTACGGTTTTGATGGTATAAACATTGTGTAGGCGAGTCTGGGAGATGATACTCAAGAGACTGTTAGTAGAGAAAGTGGGTGGAGCTTTGGAGTTTTCGGAAATGAACATTCTGAACTCTGGAAGTCTCGACTGTACGGATTTTAAGATTCTGACAAAAAAAAAAACAATAACAAAAAAAAAAATTCAGGTGGATTCTGGAGACTCCCATGGGCACAAAACGGGTCTGAAAAAAGTCTTCTAGAAGATTCAGAAGGATTCTAGAAAACTGAAAATAAAGTATTCTGAAGGGTTTTCCGATAGATTCTGAAGAATGCTGGAAACTCACAAAGTGTCCTAAAGCCTTCTGGATAATGGAGCACGATGATTCTGGAGCATTTTGGAGGGTTCTGGAGGATTCGAGATTTTGAACCTCTTGAAAATTGGATTGTCAATCAATTGTGATCAGAGTCTGAAATTCAACAATTTTTTTTTGAAAACATCGAACTTCAAAAAGAAAAAATTTCGAAACTTTTTTCGAAAAATAGTTCGAAAAATCTTGCAAAGATTCGTTCGAAAAATTTTTCGAATTTCCATGAAATTGAGCGCAGTGCGTTATTTCGGAGTGTCGTAGTCTACAGTACTGTAAATTTCAATGCGCTTTTTGAAAAGATTGAAAATTGTTCCGAATAATTTTCCGAAATTTTTTCAAAAAAGTTTGTTCGAAAGAAATCGAAAATTTTCGAAAAATATCCCGAAATTTTTTTCTCGAAAATTTGGAAAACTTCAAATTTGTCTTTGTGTTTGTTTTTCCTTTTTTTGGGCCGTATTATAAGAATTCAGTTCCGGCCATAAACCCCTCTAACAAAAATTCAACCGTTCTCTACCCTCCTCTTAAATCCAAAATTTCCACCAATTAGCCTCACTTTGAAATCGAAAATTGTCTTCTCCAAATTAAATGAAATCGCAAAAAAAAACAGCACCAAAACAACAACATTCCTCCTTTAAAAAATGCCTCTCTTTCTCTGCGTCTCTCATCCCTCCAGATCACCCCCGAGAATGATCTGAAGACCTTCTTCAGATGACGTCCCCGATTTTTAGGTCATTTTTTCTTTCCTCGACAGAAATTTTGGCGATTAGTGATGATTCTAGGTGTTTGAAACGAAAAATTGGGGGAAGAAGTGAAAAACGGGTTTTCGATGATGTTCTTGTAGTTGTTGTTGTTCGATGCGGTTTGTTTTGGTGATTTGATCATTGGCGACTTTTGAAAATGAGGTTTGAAATCGAATATGACAGAACTTCAAACGTCTCTAACTCAAGAACAGAAAGAGCTATCAAAAAGTTGTCAACTACAAAAATGTGTAAAATTTTATGTTGAGCAATTCTGTAAAACGCCTTCTTGATAACTCCAATGGTTATGGAGATATGAACGTTTAAAGCGCGCCCGCGCGCTCTTTCTCTGCGTCTCGCCTGCGGTCAAACGTTTACATCTTGAGAACCCGGAAAGCTCTCAAAAAGGTGTCAACTACAAAAGTATAGAAAACTTAGTTTTACACATTTTTGTAGTTGACAACTTTTTGATAACTATACTGGTTCTTGAAATATGAGCGTTTGAAGAGGCCAACCAATAAAAATCCACTTCCAATGTTTTCTGATTCTTCTGATCTTCTGTACTTGACCCCAAAAAACAAAAGAAATACCAAAAACGTAAACTTCCTTATCAATTTCATGTCAATGAACCTCTCTCTCTCTCCAGCGGATCAACCTTGGCCCTGATTTCAACCACAGCGAGAATAGAAATTTAGACCAGAAAAAAAGTTCCGGGAAATTTTTTTTTTGCATTTTTGTGTCCTTATATTAGTTTGCGGTCCCGATGTCACAGCCCAATCTCAAATTTCAGAAAAAAAAAAAAAAAATTCAGAATTTCGAAAGTCACCAATTTTCTAAAAGTCAAAGTTTTAAAATCTCAAAAAATCTCAAAACTCTCAAAAGTTTAAAAACTGAAGACAAAATCTCAAAATTCCAAAATCTCGTTTTAAATCTCAAAATCTCGTAATTTCAGAATCTCAGAATTCTTCAGAATCTCAAAATTTTTTTCAGAATCTCAAAAAACTTTTCAGAATCTCTAAATTCTCTTAGAATCTCAGAATTCTCTTAGAATCTCAAAAGTTTTCTTAGAATTCTTCAGAACCCCAGAATCTCAGAATATCGAAAATCTCAAATCTCGAAATTTTAAAATCTCATCATTCAGTGATTCATATCTCCCCCCAATTTTGACCTTTCCATCTTCAACCTACACCATATAAAAATGTCTACCGCTTCATCAAAATCATCACGCTCCTAACGTCTTCAAAATTCAGAATTCAGAATCTCTTCAAAAGCTTCAAAATGACCTTCTGACCATCACGCAATCTTGTCTTCACCAGCTTTTGACCACCCCCCACTCAATGCCACCCCTCCATTTATATAGTGTAATGTCTTCGTCTTCTAGAAGACGTTGTAGAATCAGAAGACGTCGAGAAGAAGAAAAAGAAGAAGATGACCAAGTTTTCGATGAACCCGTACTATCAATCAAACGTCCGACTAAAAAAAAAGTAGTAGTAGTTGTAGTACTATCTAGAAGCTTAAAATTTTCGAAAAAAAAACACACATACATTTCGAAAAAAGGAGGAAAACAGGCGAGGAATGTTACAACCGAAAAGATGGAAGAGAAAAAAAAAACGTAATACACATAAATACAGTATTACAAAAAAAGAGGGGGAAAATAAATTGCGCCCAATTTCAGCCTATATATGGGACTGGAACCCCTTGGTGTTCTTGTCACTTTTTTACTATTTGTTTTTTTTGGGATTTGAAAATTTTTTTGAAAAAAAATTATTTTGGCCTGGAAGTTTCACTCCTTACTCCTCACTTACTATCTGTTAAGAACTTTTTTTTGGATCTTGAAATTAAAAAAAAAATTTTTTTTTGAAAAATTGAGATTTCCTAATTTTTGACTCGATTTCTACATCCATTTGGCTTTTAAAAATCGGATTTTGATACTTTTAAATTGCCTTGTTTTTAGAAATTTGAAGGCTTTGTTAAGTATTTTTTGATTTTTAGGATGTGATTTTTCAAGAGAACTGAAGTTTTGAGCTTTCGGAAAACCCGTTGGGAAATTAAAGGTTTTGGTCACTTTTTTTAGGAGGATCATAAATTTTTGAAATTTTGGATTCCGCGACTATGGATTTTGAATAATATGAGAACCTTAAAATCCAAAGTTTTTGGAACCTGGAAACTTAAAACAGGTTTTTTCTCGGATTCTTAAATTTTTCGGATTATTAAGATTCTCTTTTTCTGAAATTTTGAGAGAATGTTCAGATTCTGAGAGAATTTTAAGATTTTTCGAGATTTTTTGAGATTCTGAGCTTCTGAGAGATTTTGAAGATATTAAGAGAATTTTTAAGATTTTGAAAGAATTGTTGAGATTTCGAGAGAATTCTGAGATTTTAAGAGAATTTTTGAGATTCTGAAATTCTGAAATTCTCAGATTCTGAGATTTTCTCAAATATCTTATTTTCACTTCCTATTATCAATACCCTAGTCTCTCCATGTGACAAAAGTGCACTAGACAACATGATGATGAGAAAGATACAAATCGAGGGGGGTTTCTCTTTATTGTTACACACCATAAAGTCCAAGCTCCGCCCACTTTTCTTTTCGGAGGGATGACCATGAGAAGAAAAAAGTAGTGGAGGGGCAAAGTCAGAGGTCATCAAATCAAAGATAGTTGGCCGACTTTTTTTTCGATGATTTTTTTTTTGAAATTTCGAAATTTTGATGAGAAATTGAGAGAAATTGGTTATGGTTAGAATCAACCTAGATTTTTTTTTCGAAAAAAAGAAAAAAACTTTTTCAGAAATTTTTGTTTTCAATTTTTTCCAAGTTCAATCAATTAAGTTTAGTATCTTTTATCGCACTCATTCTTGACGTCTAAAACTTCAAAAATCTCGCAAAACACCAGAAAAAAAAAATTTTCGTCGCAACAAGAAAAGTAGAAAAACTAGGTGAAGGCTATTCCTTATCGCCATATCTTCTGCAGACTTCCCTTTTTTGTCTTTGCATTTCTATCCTTGATTTTTATTTTAAAAAAAGGATCAGATTTCCTCGAAAAAATCTGAAATTTCTATCAGCTTCCACCGACTCTTCCTTTCCTTCCGGGAACCCCCCAAAATCTTCGTAACGCCGCGCGTTCCTATACGCCCTCCGTCTCCACCTGCTTAGTGCCGCGATGGTGTACCTGCTAGCGCTTTTGCCCATCAAACTCACCACCCGGGTTCGACTCCGACTCCCCTCAACTTTCTTTTTTTTTCGTTTCCCTTTATTTTTTAAAAGTTCTTGGGGATTTTCCAATGACCCAGACCAATTTTTTTCCACTTTTGACTCCCGAAAAATTTATCCATATCCATCCATCGACTACTACCGGTTTAGGTTTCCAGCGGATGGATGGATAATTGTGTGAACCCCCTTCTCATCGGTAACAAAAAGTTTTTGTTTCATCTCTCTCACTTTTTCCGAAACGGGCGGTTCGAAATTGACATGAAAACCACTGGGGAAGGACCGGTTCGTTTCGAGACCCACTGTCCATAAGTTTCGTTTTTTTTGTTTGGGAATAACTTTTTTTTCGAATCCATAATAGGAAACTGCTTTTCAACTGGAAAAATGGAAAAATTTCACTTTTCTAATAAATTTTCAGCTAAAATTGACACCTCCGATTTTCGACTCAAAACTGTAATTTCGAAAAAAAATTCGAAAAAATTTTTCGCTCACCAAAATTTCACTTCCATAAAAGAGAATCGGAGACGTCTATCGTCACCTTGAACTTTGAATTTTATTTGTTTTTCCCCCGATTTTTCTCGTCTGATTCCTCAATTGGATGTGAGAATTCCGAAGAATCTGTGATGTTTTTTAGTAAGGAATCGTGACTTTTACATGATGATTGGTTTCTTAGGAAAAAGCTACAAGGGCTACAGATTTTTGAAAAATTTTCGAAATCCCCTTTTTTGAAAACACCACTTTCCTCCTCCCCCTCTCCCCTCCCGAAAAGCCACCAAAAGCCGCGCATTCTTATACGCCCTCCGCCTCTGCGCTCCACAGTGGCGCGGCGGTGTATCCGACAACGCTTTTGGCCGTCAATCCCACCACCCGGGTTCGACTCCGACTCTCCTCATATTCTTTTTCTTCCTTTTTTACAACTTTTAGGGTCTTCCCCGCTGACCTAGACACTCTAACATTCTATGAAACTGACTCATACCGGCGCCACTACGTGATTCTGGGCCGGACAGTAATCAAACAAATTGACGTCAACTTCAATCGAGTAACCCGAAAATTTCCTATCCGTTTTTTTCTTTTCTCAATTGATCTTATCATTTCCACGAATCTGTCATGTGTTCCTTCCTTCTTCGCCAAACAACAACAACCAAAATCAGGGAGGCTCCGCCCCCTTTTTTTTCATCCAAATCAATTAGCATTTTTTGAACGAGTCAAATTTGAGAAGAGGAGCTATTTTTGAGATGTAAATACAACAAAAAAAAACTGATGCTGAAGGTCAATTCGAATGGAATGTGATGTGTCTGCGTCTCTTGATTTTGTGTACTCTCTTTTTCTCGTTTTAGCTAGAAGAAGAGAAAAAGAAGACGTCGGGGGGAATGGTCAAAAGGTTAGGGGGGAGGAGGACAAGAATATTATGAACAAAATTGGAAAGTTTGTCTTTTTTTTTATTGATGAATTTTGGTGGGGTTCGGCATGACTGGTTTCGGTTCATTTACTTTGAAGTTCGAAGTTTCGAAAATTTTGAGAAATTTTTTTTTCCGAAATTTTTTTCGATTTTTTGTGTCTTCTATCTACAGGGGATATCTGAGAGAGATAGAATGTAGTTTGATCGGAGATTCTGAAGTTTTTGAGATTTTTGAATTTTGAGATTTTGACATTCTGAGATTCTGAGATTTCCAGATTTTTGAGATTTTTTAAATTTTGAGATTTTTAAATTTCAGAGATTTTTGAGGTTCTGGGATTCCGAGATTCTGAGATTTTGAGATTATGAGATTCTGACATTTTTGAGGTTTTGAGATTTTGAAATTTTTAGATTTTTGAGATTTTCAGAATTTTTAAAATTTTGAGATTTCGGGATTCTGAGTATTCGAGATTTTGAGATTTTTGAGATTTTTTATATTTGAGATTTTTGAGATTTTGACATTAAGATTTTAAGATTTTAGAGTTTTTCAGAATTTTTGAAATTTTTTGAGTTTGGAAATTTTTACATTCATTCTTTGTCACTTTTTCTGATTCCCCTTGATTCTTTTCTCTTCCAAAATTTTCTTTCTCTATTTAAAATTCAATTTTCCCGCCTTTTTCCAGACAACTCCAAAACAAAAAATGGGTAGGCGGCTCGGCGCCTTCCTCGTCCTCTCCGGCACCCTCGCCTTCATCAGTACGGTGCAGGCGGACTTCAACTGCTCACAAGCGCCCGATTCAGGTAGGAAAGTTATGAAACTTTTGTTAATATATTTAAAAAAACAATTTCCAACATTTTGAGCTAAAAATCATAAGATTTGAGTAAATTTGAGTCAAGATATAGACGTTAGAAGAGACGCAGTGAAGTTCAAGCGTATCTTTTTTTTGACAAGGCATATCTCTAGAACCGTTACAGTTATCAAAAAGTTGTAAACTGCAAAAATGTAGCTGATAAAATTCTACACATTTTTTTAGTTCACATCTTTTTAATAGCTTTCATGTTTCTCGAGATATAACGTTTTGAAGTTTAAAGACTCACAACGCAGCTCCCACTCATCCTATTTTTTCCATTCAAATCGAAAAAGATTTCTCAATAGAGCGCATTTTCAGACATGAAACAGACGTGTCATATGTTACAAGAATGGGATAGTGCGGCGCGGAAAGCGATCCGCAAGCGGCAAGTGTTCAACGCGGGCGCGCCAGGAGTGCAAGGAGGATTCTCACCGTCGAACCCGCCCAGATTCGCACCATCCGCACAAGGGTGCATGAACATCGCTTGTATCTGTCCGTACATGGGGGTGAGTCCAAAAAAAATATAAGAAAATTGGTAAATATTGATATAGGTTTGAGAAAAATCGACCAAGTTTGAGCCGAGTTATAGTGATTTGAGATTTGCAATTTGGAGATTCTGAAAATCTTCTTTCTACTGTATCTTGTTCAATATTGCTTAGAATCACATGAAACCTTTATTTTTGAAATCACCGCTTTGTGAGCTTCAAAATGAGTATGATCATGGCCTACTTTCAAAATTTTCCATTTTTCGGTCATTTTCGTGTCAAGACCCAAAAAATCGAAAACTTTCAAAAATCGGTGGTGTTTATACTCATTCGAACCGTTTTGTGGTGCTGAACTCGAAAATCAATGTTTAATCTAGTTTTGCTTGCGAATTGAATGAGTTGACTTTAAAAAGTTTCAATAGTTTTTCAAAAATATCGTAACTTCCTCAATTTTGGTCTGAACACGATGAAACCCACATTTTTGAATTCAACACGTCGAGACGTTTTGAAAAAGTATAATCATGCCCTATTTTCGTAATTTCTGAATTTTCCGGTCATTTTCGTGTCGAGACCCAAAAAAAAAAGATTTCCCCAAAATTTTTTTCACCAAAACTATGTCGTGTTCATACTCATTCGAACCGGTTTTTGACGCTGATTTCAAAAATTGAAATGTCTTCTGGATCTACGAAAAACTAATCAAGTTACGATGAAATTTTCCAGGGCCGAATGGCAAACGGGTGCATTCTTCCAAATGGTCAACCGTATTTGATGTCCTACAGAAAAGAGTACAGGTGGGTCAATGCAAAAGGATACGTAGATCAAGCACGAGTAGATCAAATGAAGCTTGCCGGAAAAGGATGGCTTTTTGATCTATCAGTGTTAAAAAGCGCGCTAAATATGCGTAACCAGGAAACCATCATACGATGTTTATGCCATTAGAAAGCTAAGATAATAAGGATTCTAAAAAAAGTGTTTATAAAGAGAGTTAAGCCTTATCAAAATAAACAAAAATTTCACAGAATGATGAGCGACAACGAGCGTACGCGCTGGCACAACGCCATCATCCAACTAAAACGCTCCGGCGAGTACGACCGTCTCTCCGTGATGCATCGTCAAGTGGGCTCCGCCTCCGGCGCGCACTCCGGCCCCGGCTTTCTCGTCTGGCACCGAGAGTACATGAAGCGGATGGAAATAGCACTCCGTATGATCGACCCCGGAATCTCGATGCCCTACTGGGACAGCGTTCTCGAGTCCTACCTTCCCGACCCGAGAGACTCGATCATGTTTGGACCGCTATTCATGGGCATGACAGACGCGTCTGGACAACTTGTCAGTGGACCGTTTGCTGGGTTTAGGACACTCGAGGGACGGCCTAATATCATTCGGCGGATGGCCACGGAGGGAAAAATGTTCACGGAGCAAAATATCAATAATCTTATGGCACAGAACGATTTGGTCAGCGTTATGGCGTTCACTGCGCCGCAAGGAGGTGAGTAAAAAGTTCAAACGCATGTATCTTAAAAACCAGTGAAGCTATTAAAAAGTTGTCAACTACAAAAATATGTAAAATTTTGTCAACTACATTTTTGTAGTTTTCCACTTTTTGATAGCTATGACTGTTCTGAAGATATTAACCTTTAAACTCAAGGAAAATTCACTTCTCTTTGAACATTCTTATCTCCGCTCATAGTGATTAAAATTTTACAGGTTTTGTGATCAAAATTACAAAAATGTTGTTCGAAAATTGACATTATACAGTTCACAGTCAAAACCACTCCAAAACAATGAAAATTAACAGAGTTACAGAATTGAAAAAAAAATGCAGAGAAATCGCTAAAACCACCGTAACTCAGTCAATGTGAATTCAAACCAATTTTAAACCACATTTTTGAAATCAGCGCTTAATAACGGTTCGAATGAGAATAACCACGACATAGTTTTCAAATTTTTGAAAATTTCGGGTCTCGACACGAAAAAGCCCGGTATTTCAAAATGTATGAAAGTGCGTCATGATTATACTCATTTCAAAGCTCATAATGTGCTAAGTTCAAAAATAAGAGTTTTATAGGATTTTAAACAACATTGAATGAGATTCGGTAGTTTCAAGCTATCGAATCTCTCAAAAGGAGCATTTCAAAACTCCCCAACTTTGCTCATTTTGGGGTGTATTTCATAGTTTCAAATTTTCCAGGCTGCCCATTCCGGCCCTACTTTGGAGCCCTCGAGTACACCCACGCCTCCATTCACCTCTGGATGGGCGGTGACATGAAACCTCCATCGACATCTGCCAACGACCCGGTCTTCTTCCTTCATCACACATTCGTCGACTTCATTTGGGAGATGTGGAGACAAAACCATCAGAATCGATTTGCCAGAGAAAATGTTAGTGGTCAAAGTCCGATAGAGCGAGTTTGCAATTTCAAAACTTTCAGCAATACCCTCCAGACATCGGAGCATGCGCCAACTCGCAGCACTTCAGTTACGCCCAGATGAGACCTTGGGATAAGATTAATCGGGATGGTAAGTAGGATGCCAAAATTTCAAAATTTTTGAAACCCTGTTATGTTCATACTCATTCGAACCGTTTTCTGGTGCCGATTTCGAAAATCAAGTTTTCATTCCGTTTTGTTCCGAAATCATTGAGTTACGGTCATTTTAAGATTTCACTGGTTTTGGTGCTTTATTCAATCAACCGTATTTCGATCAAAACTATTCCAAGGCGGATAACATTAAAATGTTTGGAATAAACATTTCACGCGCTTCAAAATGAGTATAATCATGCCCTATTTTCGAAATTTTCGAAAATGTTCGGTCATTTTCGTGTCGAGACCCAAAATATCTAAAATTATTGAAAGTATGTCGTGTTTATACTCATTCGAACCAGGTTTTGCTGCTGGTTTTGAAAATCAAATTTTTATACGACTTGGTCTCATATTATTGAAGTTACGGTCATTTTAGTGATTTCACGACTATCAAAACTGATTTCTCAATTATAAAAAAGCCCATAACTCACCTCCCCTTTGCTCAATTTTCAAGATTTCAGACTCAAAATTTCCCAAATTTCCAGGACTCTCCAACGCCTACACCGACAACCTCTACCACTACGCTCCACGACCGACGTGCAATCGAAACAACGCGAACTGCGGCTCGCAGTACCTCTTCTGTGACACGCGCGGCAATCCACACTGCGTCGCGAAGGTCAAGCCAGGCGGTTTGTGTCGAGGCTTCGAGGGGTTGGACGCGTGCTTCATGGGTACCTGTGTGGCTGGATGGTGCCGAGGAGGACAACAGTTCCAGCAAGTGAGTCTTTATTTTCGGTTGAAAATTTCAGAGATTTTGAGCCAAAAATCAAAGTCCTGGCTCAATTTTTTAACTTTGAGGGGTCATAACTCTGGAGCTCAAGGAGCTAGAAAAAAGTTGGAAACTAATAAAAGTATTAATTTTGAAAGCCAAATAATTTGAGCTAAAAATCACATCTCTAGCTTAATTTTGAGCCGAGATACAGCAATTTTAAGCTCCATGAACCTTTAAACTCCCATAACTCGACTCCCAGTGCCTCAAAATTAGTCATCTCTAGCTCAAAATGTAGCCAGTTTTCTCTATTTTTACGATTTTTAACAAATTACAGCCTGCTCAAACCACAGCAGTAGCAAATGTGCAGCAACCACAACAACAACAAGCAACGCAAGCGCCACAGCAGAGGCCCGCCCCCGCGGCAACTCCGCAATCTGTGAGTTTGTCTGTCTGTCCGAATGTCCAACTATTGAATTTTTAGAATTGCTACAACGAAGACCCGTGCTGTAACCAATGGTCGCGACAAAACGAGTGCAGAACGAATACGGTGTACATGAACAGATACTGTAGGAAGTCGTGTGGTCTGTGTCAGTCGGCGGATAATAACCGAGGTGAGTAGATTTTGGAATAGTACCAAAAAATTGACACTTTTTGATAGAAAGATCACAGCGATACTCTGAAAATGAACGAAGTTTTGAACTTTCCAAATTTCTCTGAAAAATCTTAAAATCACCGTATCTCAGTCAATTTTGCTCTAAACTTGAGACGGTTTGTATTTTTGAAATTAACATTTTGAGAGCTTCAAAATGAGTATAATCATGCCATACTTTAACATTTTTTGAAAATTTTGGTCATTTTCGTGTCGAGACCCAAAATGTTCGAAAATTTCAGAACTATGCCGTGTTTATAGTCATTCGAACCGTTATTAAGCGTTGATTTCAATAATAAACACTTTGTTGAAATTAGCCCAAAAGTGATCGAGTTATAGTCGTTTCAATAAAAAACACAAAAAAAAAATTTTTGCAGAAGTTTATAACTTTGCTCATTTCTACTGTTGTGAAACGGTTTTTAGTGAAAAAAAGATTGTGTCAAAATTTTTGAATTTTCTGAAAAAAAGAACAATTCAGGCTGCCACGACCGTCACGTCTCCTGTGCCTACTGGCGTGGCCAACAATTCTGCACCCGGCGTCGTCAATGGATGGCTGAAAACTGTCAAGCGTCTTGCGGATGGTGTAATATGAATGAGGCCCAACTGTGTGCTTCAGTAGCAAGACAGTCTAGAAGAGTCCGAAGAAATGCTCAATTCTGGATCACCGAGCCAGAATCCGATGATGGAGCCGTCGACGACTTCATGTTGGATTATGGGAGATAAAAGTTGAAATTTCGAATTCCCGCGCTTTTTCACCCGGGAATTCAAAAATCAAAAACATTCATGCCTACTCCATGATTTCTCATTATATTTTGTCATTTTTCAAAATTTTTTTTACAAAATTTTCTTTTCAAATTCCCGCCCTCACCCCTATCATCTTCTCCACCGCCCATTACGTGTCTCTCAAAATTTTTTTCCCCAAATTTTTCAAACTTTCAATTTTTTCATACCCAACCTGCCGAAATCATAATTGATCCGGGTTTTTGTACAAAATGATTTCCCCCTTTTTTTCCTTTTTTTCCCCCGATTTTCTTAAATTAGATAATACAATTTTCGAATTTTTTGAGACCAAAATTTCAAAACAAAAAACAATGAACAGACAATGAAAGAATTGAAGAAAAAGTGAAAAATAGTGGAAATTTTTGAAAAACAAAGTCAGTAGAGTTTTGTGATATGTTCGACCGGTTTTCTTTTGAGATCTGGTACAAGGACGTCTTCTGAAGCGTAGCCAAGGGGGAGGAGGAGGAGAATCTGAATGAAAAAAGTTCTCAAAAAATTTCACATTTTTTGGTGCAAAAATCACAGCGAAACTCAAAAAAAGAGCGAAAATGCTCTTCGGTCGGAAAGTTTAAAACTACCGTAACTGCCGTAATACTGATCCAAATTTTGTGAAATTTTAATTTTTAAAGTCAGCATCCCAAGAGCTTCAAAATGAGTATAATCATAACCCACTTTCAAAATTTTTTAATTTTGGGTAATTTTCGTGTCGAGACCCGAAATTTCGAAAATTTCAAAACTACGCCTTGTTTATACTCATTCGAACCGTCTTGGCTTTCTAAATCCAAAAAATTTGTTTTCGTTGAATGCACATCAGAACTTATGAAGTTACACTTATTTTCGTATAAAAATTTCAAAAAAACTCACACTCTCATTATCGGGTCTTCTGAGTATCCGCGAAATGTCGGGTCCTGCATTCAGCGGCGACGTCACTACAGTACTCAACCCGACATTTTGAATTGCCGCCAAAAGAATGCCGACGGCTATGGAGGTACTTATTTGATTGTAGTGGAAGCACCGCTCCGTTTTGTTGTGGACGTCGCGGAAAATCTAGAAAATCGCTTTTATTTTTGCTTCAAACTGCTAACACTATTTTGATCTGAAAACAGCATGTTGAGAGCTTCAAAATGAGTATAATCACGACATTTTTTGAAAATTTTCAATGTTTCGGTTATTTTCGTGGTGGGACCCAAAAAAAGGAAAAATGTTCGATTTATGGCATGTTCATACTTAATCAAACCGTCTTAACGTGCTGATTTCGAATCTATAGTGTTTACAGATTTTCGTGAAAAACTGTCAAAGTTACGGTAGGTTTTTTCCTAAATCTTGTTCAAAGCCTTAATAACTTTGCTCATTCTTCACAGATTTCCTTGATTTTTAAACGAAAGTGTGTCAAATTTTGAGGTCTTTCTGGTAGACTTCAAATTTCTACTCACTTCATGACAAACAATCAATAAATACGGCGCATCTGTGATGTAAGGTCTTCGCCAGGTGTCCTGCAGTTGGGAGACGTCTACTACCCAGGAGGCTCCTTTTCTGAAAAATATCGATTAGGAAAGTGTCAAATTTGAAAGTTTGGCATATTTTACATTTTTTTCAATTTCAAAAATTCGTCTTCAAACTCCGGTAACTTTGTCAACTGTTGTCCAAAATTTGCAAAAATAGTTTTATTGAAATCACCACTCAAATTTGAAAGTTTTTGATATTTTGGGTCCCTCCACGAAAATTTCAAAAAATTAAAACTTTTCAACATATAGGGCGTGATTATACTCATTTCGAAGCTCTTGATTCACTGAGTTCGAAAAATTTGGTTTCGTAGGAATTGAAGCAGAATTTGAAGTATTACGGTAGTTTGTAGATTTTCGAGAGGCCTAGAAAAGTTTTGAGACTTCATAACTTTGTTCATTTTTGAAATTTTGAAGTTTCATGACAAACTCACTTTCTAGAAACAAAATTATCCCTCTCATCAGCTTCTAGAATTTTTCGAATCATGGTTTTTATGGAATCACTCGAAACAACACAAAACGTCCATGGCTGCAGGTTTCCGACGCTTGGGGAGGTTCCTGAAAGTGCGCCCCATTGAGAATTTGAAAAATCGAAAAGTTGTCAATAGAGCAACATTGCTCACCTGCAGTTTTCAACAAATTCTGAATGACTTTCAATGGAACGTCTCTGGAGCTAAACTGCCTGCAACTCCTCCTCATCTTCATTTCTTCGTAGAAAATTTGAGAATTTCGAAGAGTGATGTCGTCGTTGATTACCGGCATTCGATAGGGAATCTGAACCGATTGAAGTTTTGGGGAAATATGAAAACTTTTGGTGTAAAAAACAAAAACATCTGTCAAAAATGAGCAAAGTTATAAGAATTTGAAAACGGTGGGGAGTAAAAGCTACCGTAGCTTGATCAATTTTAGTCCGAATTCGATGTAAACCACATTTTTGAATTTAACAAAGGAAAACGGTTTGAATGAGTATAAACATGCCATGTTTTGAAAATATTTTCATTCTTTTGGGTCCCACCGCGAAAATGATCGAAAAAATTTTTTTTGCAAATTAGGGCATGATTATACTCATTTTGAAGCTATTAACACGCTGAGTTCAAAATTAACAAAACCTATCGAGTCGAACGAAAATTTGAAGAATTACGGTAGTTTAAAAAAATTCCAAAAATTTCAAAGATTTCACAACCTCATAACTTTGCTCATTTTTGGAATTTCTTGATGATTCTTATTGCAAAATGCGTCCAATTCTACAAAGTTTTCAAAAAAAGGTGTTCAAAACTGTGAAATTCTAAAAAATTACCATTCTCTCTCGAATAACCATTTCATGAAGATCGGTGAACACCATCTCGTCGCCAGTTTGTTTGTCAGCAACTTCCACCTGAAAAAGAAATATCGATTATAATTTAGAAATTTTATGAAAAATCAATGAGAAAGCACTATGTAGATCAAACTGTGTCTTCTGAAAACATTGAGACTCGAAAAAATTTTCAAACAAAAATTTTCGAAAAACATTTTTCAAAAGAAAATTTTCCGAAAAAAAATTGCTCACCTTTCTCTGTTTCGTCCTACTCTCCAACTGTTTCTCCACTCTTTTATTCATCCGATGTAACAGTGAAGCCACCTGGTAGATCACAAACAAAATCACCTGAAATTTCGGAAAAAAAAGTGTTCTCAATAGAGCACATTACATACCCCCAATGTGAATAACACATTCAGCACGGCTTCCGAAGAATGCCCTTGATTTCCGAACGAATTTAACCATGATTTTATAGACTGTAGATCGATGAGAGGCTCCCTTCCAGTTGAGTCTCCGTAAGCCTGAAACTTTTTTTCGAAAATTCGAAAATTTTTAAAATGCAAACACGCTCCACTGAAACACCTTCTTAAACGCTAAGTAGTATTTAGTGGGATGTTGCATTAGCGCTCTATTGAGCAAAATATTTTATCAATGAAAAAATATTTTTTACCTTGTGATGCGTGTGTTTCTTCATGATCCTTCGCCTCTTCTATTCCTGACCATATCGACTCTCTTTTTTGGAAAATTTCTAGAGCAATGAAGAACTACTGTAGACTATCTGAAAAGTGTGATAATAAGATTAGGTTTTTGAAAGAAACATTTTGGCCTAGGATTTGCTGGTGGCCGACTTTTCATATCTCAACTTCTAGCTGAGCAATTTTTATAAAAACTATATGAATCGATAGGAAATTTTTTGAGGATCATTTTAGTGTTTTTAACTTTCTAAAAATTTTTATTTTGGCGACTAAATTCCTAGTAAATCGGCATGAACATTTTTTCAATGTTTCGTCTTATTCGTGAAACGGGTTTTTGAGTCTTCAATTTTGATACTTTTTTTTGTCCAAAAAACTGAAAAAGAAAGATGAAAATTGGTGAACACCTAAAATGATTTCGTCTAGAAGTTATTTTCCCAAAAGATTCGGAAAATTGTTCTAACAACTTTTTTCGAAAAAAAAGTTTTGTAAAAAAGTGCGAAAATTTTTTCGAAAGTCGTCAAAAATCACACTGCTCCAGAAGACGTCAAAACTGAAATATTCTGAAAATTCAAAATTGTATCGTAATCTTCAAAAAATTTCCTATCCATCTGTATATTTTTGATGAAAATTGGCCTGCTAGAAGTTGAGATATGGCAAGAAATAAAAATGGATGGGTCGACTGTACACACTCTCTGTTTGCTGTCTCCAGACGACGTCAAAAATGGAATTTTTCAGAGATTCAAAATCTCATCATATTCTTCAAAAAATTTCCTATCCACCTGTATTAATTTTATAAAATTTGAGCTGCGAAAAGTTGAGATAAGACTAGTGTGATTTTCCGTTCAAAATTTGAAACGTTCAAAATTTTAAACAAATTCCCAAAAATTCAAAAACTTTCCCATCGATCTGTGTAACAGTCAAATGAAGTGGAGTTGCTAACAGTTGAGTTTCGAAAAAAAGTTCGGCCACCTGCAAATCCTAGGCCACAAGGGGGCCAGATGTTCAAACGAGAAGCGAACAATTAGTGAGAGAGAAATGCCATTTGTTTTCACTTCTAATAGCTATAGTCAAAAGAATTTTTTTTGATGGGGAAAGGAAAAACGAGGGAGATAATCGGTGCCAGATGTGTTTTGTGGGATCGCAATGGGATATTGAGAAAAGAGTGAAGGAGAAAGATTTTAACGAGAAAAGAAACATGTGTTTAAAAATTTTGATCTACTATTGTCTATTCAAAAAATGAATCCCAAAGGAATAAGAAAAGTTCGAAAGTTCTTGAAAAAATTTCGAGCGCAATAAAATTTTAACGAGGTCCTACTTCTAAAATCCGTTTTGCTTCTGATCTTCACACTTTTCCGCTACTAGTTTTTATCGGCTTTCAAAACGCTGCACGGAGGTTCACTCAAAAAAAAGAGAAGTTATTGTGAAATGAACGGAAAACATGAAAAAATGAGATTACTGTAGGAATTATTCCAATTTTTAAAACTTTGTGAGAAGTTTTCAAACTCTTAAAATGACCATAACTCAACCAATTCGTGTCCAAACAAGATGAAAACTACATTTTCAGAATCAGCACTCCAAACCGGTTCGAATGAGTATAAACATGACATGGTTTCAAAATTTTCGATATTTTGGGTCTCGACACGAAAATAACGGGAATATTCAAAAATTTTGAAAACATGGCATGATTATATTCATATTGAAGCTGACAAAGCGCTGATTATGAAACTTTATATTTCATGAGATTTGGAGCACTATTGACCGAGATGGGAGAGTTCAAGCATTTTCCGGACTTTCCGAAGATTCGTGTTTTTCGACCGTAGATCGGTCAATTTTTAGTTAACTATCACAAAGACTTAAATTTTGAAACTAGCGTCGAAAAACAGTTCGAATGAGTATAAACACGACATGACTATGAATTGTTCAAAATCTTGGGTCTCGACACGAAAATCTCGGGAAAATTCAAAAAATTTTAAAGTGTGGCATGATTATACTCATTTTAAAGCTAACAGAGTGCTGATTATAAAAATGATACTTTCATGGGTTGTCGAGCAGTACTGAATGAGATACCGTAGTTTAGGAGTTCGAAATTTCATTTCAGCGAAAAAAGTTTTCACGCTCTTTTGCGGCTGGTAGATCAAAAATTCAACATATGATTTTTATACCATTCGAAAGCTGAAATTATGAGAATTCCAAAAATATAGCCAGTTTTCGAAAAAAACTTGTATGAAAAAAAGTTATCAGCCCTGGAAGTTCAAAAACCCAAATAAAAAAAAATTTCAAAATCCGGAACTCTGTTTTCCGAGTCACACTAGATGCTCTCATCGGGTCAAAACGACTCAGTGAGAGAAAAAGACTCCGAGTCAAATCAAAAACTCATGGCGCCGGCCTTTTCTCCCTCCCATCTTCTTCTTGCTCTTTTCTCTTCCAATTTCTCTCAAGACAAAAAAAAATTGACTCAGGAAGAGAAAGCGAGGGAGGGAGGGAGGGGTGCATGAGCTCACAGAAAGATGGAGCATTGTAAAATTTTCCTCTCGGAGAAAAATCAGGAAGAAGAGGAAGAAGAAGACAGGTGTGATGGGGGGCATGTTGCATCGAGGGGCATGGCACAGAGAGAGAGAGAGAGAAGGAGCAAATGGCAAAATGAGAAGACAACAAAAAGACAACACTTTGAAATTTGAGTGGGGGGAGGGATATATTGCTCTTTCTTCTTCTTGATGACATGACAAAAAACATGCAAAACTCTCTGGAGGAGAAACACACAATGGGCTCTAGGCTCCGCCCACTTTTTGGTAGAGGGCTTTTTAAGACAAAATAATAATATGTATAAATCTCTTAAAACATGAGCACACAATTTGATGAATTTCGCACTGAAAATCAGAGCATAGCACCGAAAACTAGCAATGTTTCAGACTCTCAAAACTTTTTTGGTCGATTCACTAAATTGACCATAACTCAATCAATTTTAGACTAAACTCAACCAAACCTTTTTTTCGGAACCAACGTAAAAAACCAGTTCGAATGAGTATAAACACGACATGGTTTTGGAACTTTTGAAATTTTGGGTCTCGACACGAAAATGATCGAAAAATTCAAATTTTTTGAAAGTGTGGCACGATTATACTCATTTCGAAGATCTTGACGTACTGATTCAGAAAACAAAACTTTCATGGAATGTGGACCAATATTAACCAATATACGGTACTTTGAGGAAAATAAAAAACTATTCAAAACTTTAAAATGACCATAACTCGATCAATATGAGGATTAACTCGGCTAAACATCATTTTTTGGAATCAACGTCAAAAACCGGTTCGAATGAGTATAAACACGACACAGTTTTGAAATTTTCTCTATTTTGGGTCTCGACACGAAAATTCAAATTTTTTGAAAGTGGGGCATGATTATATTCGTTTTGAAGCTAAAAACGCGCGGATTTTGAAAATAATATTTTCATAAAATTTGGACCAATATTAACCAAGATACGGTACTTAGAAGAAAAACAAAAAACTATAGAAAATTTAAAAATGACCATAATTCAATCAAATTGACGCTAAACTCAACCAAACTATTATTTTTGACATGAGTGTCAAAAACCGGTTCGAATGAGTATAAACACGACATAGTTTTGAAATTTTCGAAAATTGGGTCTCAACACGAAAAGGACCAAAAAACGGAAATTTTTGAAAGTGTGGCATGATTATACTCATTTTGAAGCTAAAAACGTGCTGATTCTCAAAATCAATGTTTCATGAAATTTTAAGTTTTCAAATTTTCCCAATTTTGATTCTTCTCCTTGCAGTCAAAACGCATAAAATCACATTCTTCATGATTCATGAAAACCAATGAAAATAAATCCTTAAAATATATTAAAAACCAAGTCAAAACAAAATCAGGGGGGTCATAAAAAAAGAGATCTCAAAAAAGATAGCGAAAAAAAGACACATAGAAAAAGAAAATGGAGAAATAGTAATATAGTGTGTTAGTTAGCAAACAGAATCCACACAAATCTCCTCAACAGTCTGCTCGACGATCGGCAGATGCATCCACGCTCTATCGACATCCAAAAGGAGCTCCGGATCGACATGTCTCAGATCCGCATATTTCGCCTCGCGCAGTTGCCACTCTCGGATCACCCGCGGCGAGTCGTTGTCTCCAACGATTCGAGTGTCGCAGACTCTGAAATTATTTTTCGATTTTCGAATTTTCGAATTGCCGCCAGGCCGTCAGGCTGCATCACGGCGACGCAAAAATGCACAGAAAGTCCCGATTGCTCACCTCAAGAGCACGCCATCGACGCGCATGTAGAAGCGGAGAAGCACGAAGAAGTATCCCTCGCGCATCACACGGATTCGCGCGGATAGCTGAAATTTCGAATTTCGGTGGCCTAGAAAACCAAACGAGTGGGGCAAGTTCGGCCACCATTCTTACTATTAGCCGACTCGTTTTCGTAGGCCCCGCCCTCAAAAGCAAGGGGGCGGGGTCTATTATAGAGGTCGGCCAACATTGCCAGGGCTTAGGAAGTAGATGGTGGCCGAGTTTCCCGCTCTTTGGATTTCTAGGCCACCACCGAAAAACAACAAACCTGAGCAATGCCGTGATCGGCGAGCTCGTCCTCGAACAGAATCACTTGCGAGGAGAACGCGATCTGATCGCGACGCTTCAGACGCTCCATATCGATGCGGTCCGTCGTGGGTGTGACCTGGAAATTGGGGGGTTTGAATTTGGCCGAGGTCAAGGTTCGTTAGACCAAGGTCGACGAGGTTTTCTAGGCCGAGATGGACGAGGTTTTCAAAGCCGAGGTCAAGGTTTATAAGGCCGAGGTCGACGAGGTTTTCTAGGCCGAGATGGACGAGGTTTTCAAAGCCGAGGTCAAGGTTTATAAGGCCGAGGTCGACGAGGTTTTCCAGGCCGAGGTTTTCAAGGCCGAGGTCGGCGAGGTTTATAAGACCGAGGTCGACGAGATTCGTAAGGCCGAGGTCGACGAGGTTTATGAGGCTGAGGTCAATGAGGTTTTCAAGACGGAAATCGAGGTTTTCAAGGCCGAGATAGACGAGATTTTCAAGAACGAGGTCTACGAGGTTTTTAAGGCCGAGGTCGACGAGGTTTAAGAGGCCGAGGTCGACGAGGTTTTTAAGGCAGAGGTCGACGAGGTTTATAAGGCCGAGGTTTATAAGGCCGAGGTTTTTGAGGCCGAGGTCGAGATTTTTCAAAGAGAGAAAGTTAGGCCATGCTGCTTTTTGGGCCTATTTTTGCGTCATTTTGAATGTCCGATGGCCTAGGATTTCTGCTAGAAAAACTTAGGCCGGCCGGGTCAATGAGCTTCCCTATAACTGGAATATTGGAAATCGGTCTAATGGCCTAGGTTTTTCAGTATGAGAAAGTTCGGCCATCGGTTAAAATTTCGAAAAATTTCGGCCTCCAGATGAGCGATTTTTCTCGCATTCTCGGGCTAGTTTTCGAAATTTCGAATCGCCTTCAGACCTCGATGATTTTCGGTGGCCTAGGTTTCCCAACGTGGAAAAGTTCGGCCAGCCGGTACGATTTTCGGAGTCGTAGCCGTTTTTGGTCCATTTTCAGACGATTTCGGACAGTCAGATCTTACCCTCACCTTCAATCCAGTGACCGTTCCCTTATAATGCGTGGTGAACGTCCAATCGAACGGCTTCTGATGATCGGCGATCTGCTGAATGCGATCCTGACGCGTTGATTGCCACGCGGACGACGCTCCGACTTTCACGTCGGGCAGCCGATCGGCGATGACCATTTTGAGCGCGTCGAGCGTGTTGAACTCGATGAATGCGGAGGCGTGGGCGTGGGCGGAGGCGGTGGGGAAATGGATTCGGAGACAGTTGCGCGCGAAGACCATCTCGGGAAGCTCGTCGAGTTGCAGCTCTCGGTCGTATTTGCATTTCTGGAAAACGGAGAAATTTAGAATCCTTTGGAATCTTCCAGAATCCTCCAGAATCCTTCAAACCCCGTTAGAATGCTCGAGAATCCACCAGAATCCTCTAGAATCTTTTAGAATGGTCCAGAATCCTTAAGACTTTTTGTAGAATCCTCTAGAATTCTCTAGAATGTTCCAGATTCCTCCAGAATGCTTCAAAATCATTCAGAATCTTTTAAAAGTCTTTGGAAGCCCTCTAGAATCCTTCAGAATCCTCCAGAACCATCTAGAATGCTCTAGCAGTTTTCAGAATTATGCAGCATTCTCCAGAATGCTTCAGAACTCTCTAGAACCCTCTAGAATCCCTCAGAATCCTCTAGAAACATTTAAAATCCTCCAGAGTCATCCAGAATCCTTTAGAATCCTCTAGAATTTTTTAGAATTCTTCAGAATGTTCCAGAACCCTCCAGAACCCTCTAGAATCCTCCAGAATCATTCAGACTCCCTTAGAATCCTTCAAAATCGATTTTTTCGCTTGTGTTTTTTGACAATTGAAATTTTGTCAATTTTCTTGCCTTATTTTCGTTTGTTTTCAAATTTTGATTGAAATTTGGAAAATTGACGAAGTCAGTCAAATTTTCACATTTTCAGCCCATTTTTGATCGATTTTCAAGCCAAAAAATCAATTTCTCACCAAACAATTCTCGTCCTCCACACCTTGCGGATGCTTACAAGAACTCTCGAGAATGTGTCCACCCAACGACTGAAACTCGAATCCTCCCTGCCGGTAAGTCTCTTCGCGGCGTGCGTGCGCCGCCGCACGCACCATCACCTCGTCGACGTTTCTCCGGGCCGCTGGCTTCACGAATGGAGTATCCATATTCTCTGTGTGTGTGGGTGTGAATGAGCTGAAAATCGAGATTTTAAGTGGAAAATTCGAGATTTTGAGTGAAAAAAATGGTGGAAAAGTGTGTTCTCGGGATGGAAAGCTTCAAAATGAAAAAATTCCAAGATTTTGGAGGCAAATCTGAGAAAACAGTTTTCAGAGTCGCTTTTCTAGATTTTCGAGAAATTTAATGCGAAAAATTAGTGAAAATATATCATCTTTTCCGGACGGAAGAATTTTTCGAAAAATTTTTTTTCGTAATTTTGAATTTTTTTGGAGCTTAAAATTGATTCTTTCAAGCTGCTAGATGTAATAATTGCAAATTTCAATGAAAAAAACAATGGGAAAACTGCGTTTTTGTCCTCGAAAAGTGTGAAAATCGGGGAATTTCGGGTCAAAAATCATGATGCTGAAGAATTTTTCTTCTTCAAATTTTCGATTTTCAACTTGCCCAGGAAAAAAACAACGACACTCCGCACATGCCGCTCTCAATTTTAAGCTCCGCCCCTTTTGGCAGCCCTGGCACGGTGATTTTGCAGACATTTCGAAATCAGTTTTTTTTTCGAGTTTTTACAAACGACTGATAGTAAAACGTATTCGAAAATGCGAAAATCAAAGGTTTTAAAAAAATTTCCAAAAAGTGGGCGGAGCTTGAGCGGAGCGTCGTTGTTTCTGTAAAATTCGCGATTTTAGTTCAGATAGTAAAATGGGATCACTTTCACACTGCACACATTTCTCGAAGGAAGTTTGAACAGAAAAAAAATTTTGGGGAAAAATTTCATTTCTTTTTGTTTTTTGGAATATGAATTTGAATTTGAAAACGAGAGTGAAAAAAAGAGATACAGCAAAAAGTTAGCGAGGGAAAGATCGATGGAGAGACAAGAGAGGGAGAGACGCAGACGATGAATAGAAATCAAAAATGCAAATTCGCTCCATGGAACTCAAAATTTTTCTGAATCGAAATTTTTTTTCTATAGAGCGAATTTGCACCGTTTTTTTAAGAGCGGGAAAAGCAGACTTGACAGATTTCGGTCCGGATTTTGGATAAATAGGAAAATCTTGTTTTTTTTTCAACATTTTTTTGAAAAAAAAAGTGGCAACGAGGGGAAAAAGAACTCAATTGAAATCACTCTATCGGACTCGAATTTTCCCGCCTAAAAAATGATTGTGAAAAAAACTGGAACATTTTCGAGAATGCTCCAGAGAACCAGTCACCAAAGTAATAATAGAGCGAATAGAGAATAAATGGGTAGAAGAGAAAACAAAAATTAACGATGTATCGAAGAGGTCCCTGAAGTGGAGGCCTCGGATTCTGACGGCTATGGTATTCTTCGATTCTGGCGTTTATTGAATTCTGCGTGGATTGAGTGGGTCGTCGTTGACGGGTGGTAGGCGGCTGGTTAGACGTTGAGGGAGGTTGCCTGAAGCGAAAAAAAAATTTTTTTTCGGAATTTTTTTTTTTGAAATTTTGTGTCGAAATTGAAAAAAAAACTTTTTTATCAAAATTTTTTTTTCGGAATATTTTTTTTCGAAAATTTTTTTTTCAACATTTTTTTTTCAAAAATTTTTTTTGAAGTTTTGTGCTAAAATCGTGATAAAAACTTAAAAAATAAATTTTTTTCGAAAAATTTTTTGCATCAAAAAAACGTCTCGGACCTTTGCGCGCTTCGCACCTCAGCAACAACCTCTTCATCTTTCTTTCGGGATTCAGAATCTCTCTTGGCGACGTTAAGATTCTCAGAATCCGTCTTGACGTCGTTATTACTACGACGCGGAATCGCCATCAGTTTGTTGAGCGTCGGATGAGCGTAGTACTCTTGACCAACGGTCAGCGGAATCGTCTTCAGCTTCTCCACCATCTTGACGTACTCGTCTTCGGGATGAGGGGTTGGCGGCTGGTGCTGAAAATTTGGAATTTGAAAAAAAAAATTGAGAATTTTTAGAAATTCGAAATTCCTTGAAGTTCAGAATGACTGATTGGCAGAACAAAAAAAAAAAAAAAAAAAATTTTGGCCGAAAAAAAAATTTTTTCCCCAAAAACTCGAAAACCCAGAATCGGAAGTTATTAGGCAAACGGCGGAAAACGCTGCCGCGCCCCGCCGCACTAGCACGTTATAGACCATGCGCCTTTAAGGTTTCACCATTATTTTTGAAAATTTCTTCGCTTGCGTCCTTTGCCTCTATTCGGAGCAATTTATTGCTCAATAATTTTCAAAAATGGTGCAGAAACCTTGAGGCCGCAAGGTCTTTAATGTGCTAGTGCGGTGGGGCGCGGTAGCGTTTACCGCCGTTTGCCTAATAGCATCAAAACTGATTTTCTGTTTTCAAAAAAAAAATTTTTTTTCAAAAATTCAAAAAAAAAATTGTTTTTTCGAAATTTCTAGAATCCTTCAGAATCCTCTGGAATCCTCTGGAATCCATTAAAATCCTTTGAAACCTTCCAGAATCCTTTGGAATCCTTCAAACTTCTTCAAAATGTCTTAAAATCCTTCAGAATCCTCCAGAATCCTCTAGAATCTTCCAGAAACCTCCAGAATCACCTTCTCCGTCTCCAGCTCGGTCCACATCTCCGTGACGTCCACTTTTCGCGAGCGCATCTTGACCATGTCCGCCTCGATGACGTCGCGAGTTTTCTGGAAGGAAATTTGCTCAAAATGACAGGAAAAACTGACTGAAAATAGTCTTCCATCCTTCAAAATGATGAAAATCGATCAATTATCGATTTTTTCAGTTTCAAATTTCTGACCATTTTTCTCCATTTTTCGTCCAGAAAGTCCCCCCAAAAAAGTTCCCTATTTCCAATTTCCGTTCCCCCAATTTTTCTCATCAATCAAGTCGTCGTCAGGAGTACTTCTTCTTCTCCATCTATCCCATCCGCTTTTTTTCCTCAATTTTCTCAATGCCAAACCCTCTAATTTATGACTTCCCACTGCTACTCCCAAACTTCCATCCGTTTTCGGCGAAAATCGTGCATAAATTAAACGCCGCTGTGTGCTTTTTTTGGGGATGAGAAAAACTAAAAAAAGTCATAAATTTACTTTGAGAAAAGCTGTCGTCCAGAAAATGCTTGAAAACCGAAAAAAAAATTTTTGAACTTTTTTTTTTGATTTTTCAAAAATTATTTTTTATTCCAGGTTTCGAATTTCTACCTTATCGAAAACCGCCAGTCTCTCCGAACGTTTCGACGACGTTGATGCCATTCTGAAAAAAATCAATTTTTTCAGATTTTTCTATATTTTTTCGAAAAAATTCAAAATTTCCCGCGAAAAAACTGTTCAAAAAATATAATCTCAATGTAAACCCATCAACATCTGAAAAAAAACTCGAAAAAACGGTTATTTTTCATAAAAATTCATTAAAACTCAAGGAAATGAGATCAGAGAAAAGCAATGTTCAAAAATCCAACGAGGCGATGAGCAAGCGCGCTCCATTGAGAATCACCCGGAAAATTCGCTTATTTCAGTGTTCAATGGAGCGTTTTTGCATCAATGAATGTGAAATAATATACAGGAAGCATTAGAAGGCAATTGCTCCAAAAAAAAAACCAGTCAACATAAAAATCTGTGCGATGGAGCATGTCTCAAATTAAACGGGGGCGGAGTCATGTAAAAGCGGGAAATTTGAAACAGAAAAAAAGAAGGATATGCATTTCTGAAAAGCGCTTCAAAGCAGAAAGAAATAATGGGGGAGGGGCTTAGAAATTTGGGATTTTTTTCAAAAAAAAAATTGAATGAATGTGATTATGAAAAATGAGGTAGTTTACACAAAAAAGCATGGGGAAGCAATCGATAATCGATGGGTTTTGAGTCAAAACCCGATAATTGATTGTTTTTCGACAAAAATCGATAATTTATAGGTTTAGGACAAAAAATCGATAATCGATTAGTCCAAATCTTGCATATCGCTATTTTGAGCGCCAGACGTTCCTGGTTGTTCAGAAGACGTCGCGACATCTTCTGACGTCGTCAACGACGTCATCAACGGGGCGACAACCATGTCCACAGCGTCTGAAGGGTGCTCACGACCGCTCGCGTGATTGCGTTTTCCTGGAAGAAACGCCTGATTTGATGCCAGAAGACGTTCAGGCCTGAATCAAGAAAAACGGGCTATCATGGGGGTTTTTCGGCTTTTGGTGACGTGAAAATGCGCTCTATTGAGAAACATCGATCAATTATCGATTTTTCCTGGTTTCTCTCTCAATAGAGCGCATTTTCGCACGTGTCTAGACCAAAATTTATCGCTAAACTCACTGGAATTGTTATTAGCGACCGTGGTGCTCAACGAAGAGGTGGAAGCTTCCAAATCGCCGCGAGATGAGGTCCCGGACGAGAGCTCAGCGGATGCGGTCGGCGAGATTCGGTCTGTAATCTCGGTACTCGGCGTGGCGGATCTCGGATGAGGTACGTAGCAGTCGATCTCGTTCCAATCGGTACCGGCACGAGATTTGACGATGAAGTCGTTGAATTCCGGCTCGGAGAAGGCTGAAAAACAATTTTTGTGAGAAAATTTTCGATTCGTTCTCGAAATTTTCAAATATTGGCGTTAAATCTCATGCGGGGTCCGCAACCGGCACGCTAACGCAAAAATGCACAAAATCTAGGAATTTCATGTTTTCTGTGCAATCTTGTGTCAGTTGCGGACTCGGCATCATATTCTACGCCAAAAAACAAACAAAAAAAACTCACCAGAATAGCAGCTAAAGTATCGATCGAGAACGCAGCCCCAGTCGTCGGCGAACGCATTGTAGACCGGCTGGGTGACTGGTTGCTGATGGAATCGAATGTTGGCGAAGAACGTGCTGACGCGTTTCAGCTTCTCGTGAGCGTCGTTCATGTCGCGACCGGCCATCCGCCAGAAGATCACCATGTTACGGTAGAGGTAGTCGTTGCCGATCTTCATCATGAACGTGGCCACTGCGCGGGGGTCTGAAAAAACTTATTTGTTGGCCTAAAATCCGATACCTCGGCCGTCTTGACACGAAATTGGGTGTACGCACGGAGACCAGGCGCAAGAGAAATGCGATCGAGCTCCAGCGGGAAATTTTTGAATTTTTTGTTGTTTGGACAATTTTTTCAGGTTTTCCGACAATTTTTGATAGTGATGGGAGCTAAATAATCACTTGACGTCGAAAAACCCGAAAAAATTCCGCTCAAAGCATTTAAAAATTTGAAAATTTGAAGGCGGAGGCGCGTCCCAATGGAGCGCGTTTGCATTTCTCTTGCGCCAGGTCTCCACGGAAATCGTCAAAAATCGATTTGAATATCACGGAGACCTGGCGCTGGAGAAATGCAAACGCGCTCTCGCTGGGACGCGCCTCCGCCTTCAAATTTCCAAGTTTTTTAGTTTTCAGCGGATTTTTTTTCAGTTTTTTCGATTTCAAAGTATTGTTCACTTTCTATTATCATCACAGATAGTCGAAAAAACTGAAAAAAAGTCCAAAACAAGAAAAAAATCAAAATGCTCGCCGGCCTAAAAAATTTCCCACTGGAGCGCGATTGCATTTCCCTAGCGCATGCTTTCAAAAAACTTGAACTCACGCTCATGGAACGTCGCCAGTGTCAGCATCGTCTTAATCAATCCAATCTCGACTTCTCGCATCGCCCACGGCACCTCCAGAAAATCGTTCGGATCCTCGCCAAACTGGAATTCCGTCGGGAACGTCGGATTGCGGATCAGGAACTGCGCGAAGAACTCCTCTCGATTCGCGAGATGTGCCGCGATCTCATAGAGCTCCGTGTTGGTGAGACCCTGTCGCCCACGCAAGTAGTGCGTGCGAATGTGCCTCTGAATGACGCCAGCGTACTCCGTGATGACGTTCGGAGCGGTCGAGTGGCGTGCCAATTGGGCGTAGTCGTGAGCCGTGAGCCTTTGGTACGTTAGCTCGAGCAACATTCCAAAGATACCCGGCGGTCTTGGATTGTCCGCGTTCTGCATGTACTCTGGGATGTAGGTGAGCAAGTGGGCGATTCGCCCGGCAACCAGCACCTCTCGTTCCAACTCGGTGCCGTTCGGGAATTGAGCGAACACGTTGGGCGTGGGCGGTGGCTGTCTCATAGTGTTGAAAATCACGGCGCGTTCCGCCTGTCGCTGCTGCTCGAATTGCTGACGGGCGAGCTCGTCGAGGGCTCGCTGTTGGCGAGCGCGAGCCTCGCCGGCTGGCGTTAGAGGGGGACGGTGGGAGAGGTGAGCGCGCACCATTTTGTTGAGCTCCACGTGACAGGCGGCTGGGTAGTTACTGATTGGGTTCATGTCTGAAAAAGTTTAATTTTCATTGAAGTCGTCACATTGCAAGCTGAGGTGTGATCTTCTGACCTTTGTATCTCGAGAATCAGCAGAGCTATCAAAAAAGTGTCAACAACAAAAAAGTGTAAAATCAAATTCTACACATTTTTGTAGTCAACAACTTTTTGACACCTTCCTTGGTTCTTGAGATATAGGTGTTCGAAGTTGGGCGAGAGTGGGCGAGAGACGCAGAGAAGTCGGCGTGTCTGCGCCTTTCACCGCCTCAACTTCAAATTTACCGTATCTCAAGAACCATAATAGCTATCAAAAAACTTTCAACCACAAAAACATGTAAAATTAAATTTCACACATTTTTGTAGTTGACAAGTTTTTGATAGCGATTATGAATCTTGAGATATAACGTTTTTAAGTTTCCATCTTCAAACCGCTATATCTCAAGATCCACAACAGCTATCAAAAAAGTATCAACTACAAAAATGTGTAAAATTAAATTTCACACATTTTTGTAGTTGACAACTTTTTGATATCTCTTTCCATTCTCAAGATACGCCCCCTGCTTTCCGAAACCCCCAAAACTCACTCATTGTATGCACCGTATCCGAATCGATGCAATGTGCCATCAAACTTCTGACAGCCGTCCGAATGAACTTTTTGAAACTTGCGGCGTCCTCAAACTTGAGTTCTCCATTAGAATACTTGTTCAGGTTGTAGTTGTAGTCTGCATCCTGCTCGTCGACCAACACCGGACGACGGTCGATGGAGGGGAGGAGTGTCTGAAACTTTGAGAAGTCATAACTCTTTTCATAGGAGTCCTTTTGGAAAACTAAATACATTTTTGGAATGCTTATAACCTCAGCTTTCGGATGCTACAAAAATCATATAGGATTTGCAAGAATGAAATTTTGGGTTCCCGAGTAAGATCTAATTGCAGCATCCGAATAATATAAAAATCCACGGTAGATCAAAGCTCACCTGAAGATGCCTCATAAAATCCTCATCGGGTCGCGTCGACGTATGCGTCAGCCTCTCCGACTCCTGCGTCGGCAGCGACGCCATCGAATTGATCTCACACAGCCGATTCGCGCACGTCATGAACGGATCAATGGCCACCATGGGTCGCGGGTCGGTTCTTCGCTGCGGAACGCGAGGAGCCGCGTGCTCCTGCGTCTGATGTCTTCTGGCGTCGATGCTTCCCTGAATCGCCGCCGCTGACAGAGGATCCAGTCGTCGAGCGTGAACTCCAGTGCCTTCCACGAATCCAGCAAGCCCGAGCACGTTGTCCGTGTAGTTGGCGGCGTCCTCGAGAATCTGCTGAACCAGGTTGGGCCGCGTTGGCGACGAGTTTGAGGTGGTTGGCGCCGAGTTCGCTCTGGGTAGGGCTCCCGCTGAACTTGTACTAGGACCTGATGGCTCCGAAGACGGCGTATTCTGCCCCGGGTGTCCTTGCTCCTCGACCTGATCCGACGCTTCCGAGATGTCATAGTCTAACAGGCCCCTGGTGGTGGGTGTAGGCGAGACAACGGGCCTAGGGAACAAGTCCATAGGGTTGGGCCATGTCGCAGGTGGCATCGGAAGTTGTGGTAGGGGTGCTGAAGACGGTCCCGGCTGAGGTGGCATGTAGGGACCATGTGTGAAGGGGTGGTTCGTTGCGGTGAAGGTCACGGAAATGTGGCTTGGAGACTCGGCGCGGGCTGGGGTTGGGTGCACGGTTTCGCGAACCCTCCGACGGCCTAGGGGAAGGCGTCCATTACGGATCTCCGCGGTGTCCTCTGCGTTGAAGGATGAGGTGGAGGTGGAGGGGGAGGGGGATGGACCGGCTAGGGATGGTGCAGACGAAGTGGATGGTCCCGCCGCGTTTCTACTCTCCACCAACTGCCGCCTCCTCATTCGATTCTCCCGAATCGCTCTCAAGTCTCCAGACTGGGGCTGTGAGATGTCCGATGGCATCCGGACAATCATTCCGTCCAGCTCGTCACTCTGCCCGTCCTCCAAATGGTCACTTTCGTAGTCGTTGCGTGAGCCCGCTTGCTGATCTCGTGGCATGATCAGTCTCGCCACGTGCGTCGGGAATTCGCCTCTTCCGAATAGCGACTTGACGCACTCCGTGACGGCTCTCACCAACACCTCCTCGTCTCTCACCAACGCCAGCATCAGGTTCTTCGACTCGTCCACTGTATTCCCAGATGCTGTTAGGAGCTCCAACGCAACTGCGATACACTCTCTCATGGTGCACATTGGCATGTTCTGAAGGCGAGTGTCCCACGACTCGTCCTGGAATCTCGCTGCGAGCATTGCGGCGATCCTTCTCAATGCATCCTCTCGATATCTCGACGCGATGTTCTTGGCGATTCGTTGAAGCTCACTGGGCTCGATTTGTACTGGGAATGGGGCGAGGGTCTCCGTCTCAGCGCCCCGAGCATCCGGGTGCACATTGAAGCGGCCTGTGGTGTAGCGTCGTGCCGCTTCTCCGGGTGGAGGCTGGGTCTCCACCGGAACACTTGGTGTATCTCCATTGGTTGTAGACAGCACTCGCCGATGTCGTTGATTGGGCACGTTGGTCACGCGTGGTCCGGCTCGCTCCATTGGTGGCATGCTCTGGTTGATGATGGCTTCCAGGGTGTCTTGCTGCGCTTGGATCATATCCGCTATCGATACGCCGATGAAAGGGTCATTGGGATTCGTCGTGGTCACCACTTCCTGATTGGGACCCGCCTGCGGCATCGGGATCGTGAAGTTGGGTGGTGGTGGTTGGAAGTGGGGCATTCCAGGAGGAGCTGGGCCCAGTACAGGGATCCCTACAAGTCCATTGGTCCCGGGGACACTCATAGGGGGTCCGGCGATCAAGCCTCCTTGGGTTGGAGCCTGCGGAAATTGGCTTGCCGGAACCATGGCTCGAATTCGTACTTGTTGGCCACGCTGCGAGCGTACCGAGTTCACATAGATGCTCGGCGGATGGTAGGGAAGGTACGGCCAGTCTCCGTTGATACGATTCGCGACGTCGGAGAGGAGTCGTGGCGGCGGAAGGACATCGCGCGTGGCTATCGTCGTCGTCTCCCCGTTTTCTGGTAGCGTCACCATTTGGAAGCTGAGCGATCCGCAATAAGGGACGGGCACGAAGAGCGCATGTGCGGCGTACTGGGGAAGAAGGCGTTGAGGGCAGCCGGGGTTCAAGAAGGGGACGTCCATGTCACTGACCAAATGGGTCATATGAGCGACATGATGACGCATTCGTTGCATATAGTGATAGTACATCGAGAGGGCTCTCATTCGATAGTCGAGCGTCGTGTGCATCGAGTCCCTTATGAACTTGATGGCGCCGGCTTGATTCAAATCGTCTAGGAGCTCTTCGAGCTCGGAGAATCTGCGCTGCTGCTGACGATAGTGGCGTATGACGTCGTGTAGTTCGGTGTCTAGGGCGTGGCGCATGTAGTAGCGAGGGTTGCGTGGCGAGTCGGAGAACTCTTCGATTTTGAGTCGACGATAGTCCTCGTTGTGTTGGTTTTTGCGGAAGCGAGCGCGTTCTGCAAGAAAATACAAATGATTTTCGGGGTCGTGAAGTTTTGAGGGGGTCTACTAGGCGACCTGGTAGTGCTACTAATATAAAATTTGTGTCATTCAAAAGCTGAGAACGCGAGGATTCTGAAAATATAAACAGTTTTGTCGGGAAAGTCATTTGAGCCGAGATATGCCACCTCTAACTTTAATTAGTCATAACTCTCTTCATACACGTTTTTGTTAAAATCTGATTATAGTCTTGGAATCCTCAAATTCTCAGCTTTTGAATGGTGTAATATCATATTGTGAGTAAAAAATTGAGCAAAGTTATAAGCTCACAAAGAAAATTAGTCTAAATGCGGGCGAGGGCAAACCCCGAGCAACTTTGAGCGGTCATAACTCTCTTCGTTTTTATTGTCATCGAAAGTCAAGTTAATTTTTGAAAATTTCACAATTTCAGCTCTCGAATGTCACCAAGTTCATTATGTGATCATATTTCTGAGCCGAGTTATGAGCCCTCAAAGTTGCTCCATCGAGAAAAATTCATTTTTTGGCCCGGTCTTTGGGTTCTAGCCTTCATAATTTGGCTAGGGTCATTTTTTGTAAGGAAAAAACACATTTTTTGAATTTGTCTTGATTTCAGCATTCTGATGGTATAAATTTCATACCAGTGGCTAATCCATAGATCAAGTTATGAAAGTTTGAAAAATTGAAAAAAAAAATTTTTTTTTTCCCGATGAATTAATGAAAGTCTAAAAGTTCCAATTACTCACCATAATCCTTCATATGGCTAAGCCCCGCCCACTTCTGTTCCAACTCTCTGATAATAGCGTCCAAGACGGCGAGCCGCTCGTCGACACCAGCCTGCGTCAAGCTGTCCTCTCGACGTTGTTGGCGGGTCATTTCGAGAACGTGTTTCACTGCGGCAACAAGTCCATCATTCTCAGTGAGCTTGTCGATGAAGTACTGTAGGTGCTCCGTCCAGAACGCCAAAAAGTCCATACGCTCCAGAGCGGGAGACGCAATGTGGGGGATGCTGAAATTTTGAAAAAGATTTTTGGCAAAAATTGGCTAATAGAGTCCTCGAGCATCACTTCAAAATCTTAGTTTTTGAAAATCCCAAAAAAAAAACTTCTCTAAGCCACGCCCCTCTCCCCAAGTTTCCCGCCAAAAATTGCAAAGACTTACATCTCCGGGAAGTGAATTGTGAGAACCGATTGCCTATGATCCCATTTGAAGTGCACATTCTGTTTGGTGGCCTCGGGAAGGAACGGCAGCTCCTGGAGAGTTTGACGAACGATTTGTTCGACTAGCTGGCGGGGGCGGAGCCACGGCTCTTCGTTGACCTTGATCTTCCAGAGAATGTAGTTCGGGTCGTGCATGAAGATGTTCGTGGAGCTGGAAGATGGAGGAAGGGTTTGGAAATGGCTAGGTTGCGAAATGGCATGGTTTCAAACCGTCTGGTTTGGAAAGATCATGGTTTCCAAATGGCTAGGTTACGATTCATCCCGCTATTCGAGAACCGAAGACTTTCGAAACTAGAATTCTTGAAACCCTATCAAAAAGTTTCGTAATGACCTGGTTTCCAAACGGCAAGGTTTTGAAATGTCCTTGAGCTAAATCATTTCAAAACCAAGTCATCTTGAAACTGGACACTTGAAAACAAGGACATTCTGAAACTTCCACGGTTTCCAAGTGTCTCGGTTTTCGATTTCATTCCAACATGGATAGATCAAAAACTCACTGTGTCTGTGGACTCCTCTGTCCGGTCAACCCCCTCATGTTCAACGCCAAGGACTTCTGCTCGATGATCTCCTCACTAAACCTCGCATGGAGTACGGTAGTTCCATTCAACTGACACGGCACTCGAATTCTCGTCATCGCGATATTCGAATTTGGCTCGTCGTGTGCGGCCGAGATTCTCCGCAGCATTGCCGGAATCTCGTGACTCGGAATAGGGGGCCCGCCCATGAAGCGCGCGGCGATGTTTGGACGGTCGTTGTGGCTGAAAAATTGAAAGTTTTGAAATTCTCAAAAACCAAACATGATCAGCTGGAAATTTCCTATCGAATGGTATAAAAATCATTAAAATTGGTTTACTACTTCTGAAGGTATAAAAGTTTAAAATTTCAGCCAAATTTTTTTTCTAATTTTTTCAATTTGTTTTTTCAAATCGACACAACTCCCCTCCTAGTGGGTCAATTTCCATGAAATTTATACCAATCGAAAGCAAATTTTTTTGCTTAACAAATTGATAAATTCAAATGTTCAGTTTTTGTGCTCACCTTGCCGCGGACCGCTCAACAATATGAACAGTATTGCCCGTCTGGATGCCAGCCTCCTGAATCGTGGTGTGTCCCTGAATCACGCGACCGGAGAAAATTATCTTCTGAGAGCCACTGACAATGTTGAGGCATATACGGGCGCGATCGAGTAGGGTTTGGATGGGTTCCTGTAAATTTTTTAAATATTTTTTTTTCGCACATGCCTAAAGAATCAAAAATTCGGTCTGAAACTTATGTATTTTTGTTCAGCACGTCGAGAGCTTTCGAATGAGTATAATCATGCCCATGTTTTGTGACTTTCGTATTTTGAGCATACCCTATGCGCCTTTAAACTCGAAAAAAATTTTCGATCCAAACCAAGTCATGATTATATTTATTTTGAAGCTCTCGTCTTGCTGAGCATGAATATCACGTTCATTAAGCCCAAAAGCACGAAAATTTAGAATTTAGGGGTGCTTTTTGAAAAAGAAAACTCACATGCTGTCCAATCACAATAATGATCTCCCGATCGTCCAACGCTTTCACCGTAACCCGCACTTCACCATCCTGCGGCTCTCTGCCCGGGTGCTCTTCTTGTCGAGTGGGTGCCACTGGCGCCGCTGAAGATGCTGCTGATAAGTTGGAGACGTCGGATCCAGAAGACGTGGGGCGAGACGTGCTGGGCTGATTGTCGCTGGGAGCAGAGGTGTCCATGGCTTCTCCCGAGACGACTGGGGCAGCGGAGAAGGAGAGAAGTGGAATCTGTTCCTCCTCCTCGTCACTGGAACTCACGTCGGTGCCTGACCCAGAGTCATCATCATCGTCATCGTCATCCGTATCGATTGCCGCATTCAGAAGATCCAGAATTTGCCTGTCCAAGGCCTCCTCATCCTCCTCCTGACCACGACGCTCCGACATAGTTCAAGAAGTCGAGGACAGTAGAAAAAAGCCAATAACTTTTTGATCTACTTTTTGGCAGATGGGTTCTAGGGAATAATGAGATGGCAAGAACGACAAGATTTGAGTGATTCTGAAAAATTGAAAAAATTGAATTTTGGAGTGACATTAGAGAGAGTAAGAGTGCGAGAGACGAAGAGAAGAAAAACATGAAAAAAAAACGACAACCTTTCGAGATCGAGTTCGAAATAGTATGGCCTAGAAATCCACCCCTAGTGGCCTAGAAACCCCAAATTCAGCATTAAATATATTATTTTCTTACTCACCACATTAAGAGCTTTCGAATGAGTATAATCATGCCCATGTTTTGTGACTTTCGTATTTTGAGGATATTTCGCTAGGCCCCTATGCGCCTTTAAACTCAAAACTTTTTTCGCGCCAAACCTAGTCATGATTATACTCATTTTAAAGCTCTTAACTTGCTGATCAAGGATATTATGTTCACTTTGCTGAAAATCTGAAACTCAAAAAGTTGGGGTCAAAAATGTGGAAAGCTAGAATGTCTAGACACTAAAAACCTCTCGAATTTTCCACAAATTGTCATCATTATTTTGTGTCCAACAATCACACAGACAAAAATTGAGTTGCGAAACATGTAATGACGCCAGAAATGACAGAATTTTCTAGATTCAAAAAACGGGGAGAAAAATCAAATCTGGAAAATTCCAAATTTCGAAACTATGTCTCTAGATTGTCACAGGTTTCTCCCTCGAAAAAAAAAGAATCATGTGAAGAGTAGGCGCGGGGGGAACGAGAACGAAAAATAATCTGAATCACTGAATCAACTCACTCACAGAACACGCAGTACACTGTCTGGGTCTCCACAAATGTCGGGATATTTCTCTCCAGAAGTTTATAACCTAGACATAGTCCGTCGAAAAAATGTTGACAAAATTTTCTAGAAAGTTTTTTCGAAAATTTTTTTTTCGAAAAATTTATCCGAAAAAAAAGTCCTCGAACATTTTTTTCGAGGAATTTTTCTGAAAACTGATTGCAATTCGCCGCACGGTTTCTATTTCCGCTATAAAAAACCATTATTGATAATAGGCTCCGCCCATTTTCACCACTTAAAATGTCGAGGTAGTTGGCTACCCGGAAAAAATTTCCCGTGGGTTTCTGTACTCTTTGCAGAGGAGAAAAAAAAAACGGAGAAATTTGGAGGAAGAGTAGTCATTTCCTAGATTGATAAAAATCTCTCATTCGTTTTCCACTCTTTTTTTTCCGAACCGAAGGTGATTTTTTGTGTCTTCCTCTAGTTTAGTGGATGACGTCATCACTAGAGTCGTTGGGCATATCAAAGGTTTTTGAGATTTTCAAATTGAAACTCTTTTTTCTCAAAGTCTCGGCCCATGTCATGATCAGGGTGTCTTTTCGAAAGAAAAATTCTCGAAAAAAGCCTTTTTCGAAAAAGTTTTCTCGAAAAAAATTTTGCAAAAAAATTGATCCGAAAAAACTTCTCAAAAAAAAAAAATTGTCGAAAGGACCGGTCATGACTCATGTAATGCTTACACTTAGGACTGTGAAAATGAGGGGGAAAACTTCGCCGAAACTACAATAAATCTTGGGATCAGATAATAGTGATGGTTGTTTGGAAATGGGGAAACTTTTTGAAAACTAGAAAACTACATTACCTAACTTTTTATATATTAGTGTATGAATATGGACGGTGGGCGGAGTTTGGAAGAATGCGAAAATTCGAAACAAAGAACTTTCAGCATAAAGAAGTCTATGAAAAGTGGGCGGAGCCAGAAAAAGAGGCGCCAATTGGAGTCATGGAAGGGTGCGAAGGGGAAGTGGAGCCAAATACATTTCGGAAAAGTGGGCGGAGCTCACTGAGAGTTTTTATTATGGAAGGTGATATACCTCAAAAGCAGTGTTCAAAAACATCAAAATTCGAGAAAATTTTCGAAAAAAATTTCCGAAAAAAATTTTTTGGAAAAATTTTTCGAACGTCGTCGAAAATCACGCAAAACTCGAGTAGGTCATTTCCGATCTCAATGAACTCTTCGACCGAAAGTGGGCGGGGCCTAAAAGTAGGCGGAGCTAAAGAAAAATAAATTGTTTACAAAATATTTTTTTCAGAATTTCGTTGTCAATTTTTTCAGTGTAATATTCATGAGAGTGCACATAATGTCTTTTTCGAAGAAAAAAAATTTTCGGGAAAAAAATTAAAAACAAATTTTTTTTCGAAAAAAAATTGAGATAAATGATCTACCATTCTAAAAGTCCATTCACGAACATTCATTTTTTGAAAACCCCCCAAAAATTATCCTCTTCTGAAAAGCTTTCATCAAGAAAATAAGAAAATTCCGGGGGCTAAAAAATGAAGCGGAGAGAAAATCTGAGACAGAGAGACCCGCGGCCATGGGGGCGGTCAAATGATTCCATCTCAAACGTTCTCACTGTCTGCGTCTCTCTTCTCTCTCTCTCTCTCTCTCTCTCTCTCTCACTCATTCAAAAAATCAGGCAGCAGCAACGGTGCAGCAGCAGCAGCAAGCGCGGTGTATGTGTATGTGTGTGCGGAAAGCGGTGAGAGAGATTGAGACAGAGTGAGAGAGACGCAGAGAAACGAGAGAGAATGCGGAAGAGAGAGAAAGAGAGAGGGCGGTGCGGTGCCGGCCGGCGCCCGCGCGTCCTTTTCTCTATCTCTCTCTCTCTCTCTCTCTCTCTCTCTCTCTCTCTCT